>PVIR01006617.1:12930-65218 GCA_004026965.1 Petromus typicus | reverse complement strand
CAGTCTCACATCTATTCAGACCACTGAAATGTCATGTGTTGCATGCCTTACTTGGTCAGTTTCACGGTTCTTTTGTTTTGGTTTTGTGTTTCTTTCTTTAGCCAGGGTCTCACTATGTAGTGCAAACTGGCCTTGAGCTCATTATCAAACTGGAGCCAATCCTCCTTTCTCAGCCTCTTGAGTGCTGGGATTACAGGCGTGCACCACTACACTCAGCTCACTTGTGATAAATACTCAAAAAACAATTAAACTGCATTTCTGGAAGAAGCAAAGGAAATCAATTCTACTTGAGCCTTCACCAGTGGGTGGGTGCGAGGAGGGACAGATGGAATTGGTTTCCCCAAAGTGGCAAAGACAGAGCTCTCTATAAATTCTTCTCACTGAGGGTAGTGGCATATGTCTGTAATCCCAGCACTCAAAGGCTGAATCAAGAGGCTTTCTGTGAGTTTGAGGCCAGCTTGGGCTATGCTATATAATGAGTTCAAGGCCAGCCTGGACTACACAGGGGACTCTGTCTCAAAAAACTTAAAAACAGCTTCTGTACTTTGCTGTCCCCGGCAGGACACGCTGGAGATGTGCTCTAAAGAGATCGAATTCAAGTGCATCCTCTTTGCCCTGTGCTACTTTCACGCTGTGGTAGCTGAGCGGCGCAAGTTTGGTGCCCAGGGCTGGAACCGGTCGTATCCCTTCAACAATGGGGACCTCACCATCTCCATCAACGTGCTCTACAACTACCTGGAGGCCAATCCCAAGGTGAGGGTGCAGTCAGGATCCCATCTCCCCCCCCTCCTGTCCTTTAACTGTCCTGGATTCATGTTGAAAAGACATGAAGCAGGTTCCATGAAGTGGCATAGCCCTGAAAGGCAGGACCTTGTCACCATTGCATGACAGGGGTCCAGTCCCCACAGTCCTCCCACAGCTGCCCCTCTCGGCGACAGCTCTGCTTGCGAGCAGGCTCCGCAGCACATTCACAGGCAGCTGCTCCTCACACCAGAGCTCCACTCTCCCGTCCAGCAGCCCCAACCAGTGAGCAGGGCAGGACAAGGAGGGGTACTTCCTGCCCCAGAGCTCTGAAGTCAGTGCTGGACAGACAACCCTGCTTGGCGGAGGGGCCCCAATGAACCTCAGAAAATGGGGCGCTGCTTTCCATTGGCACCAAGCCATACACAGACTGGGAGGAGGGCTATAAAGAACAGCAGATTCCCCCAGGGAAGTGGTCTCTGGCAGGAAAGGTGCAGCAGGTGTCCTTCGGACCTGGGTCCAGGGTGGGTACAGAGTGGTGGGCACGGGTACAGCCTCAAGTTCACAGGAACAGGGTTGGGACCTGATGGTGGGGGCTAGACCCCAGCCCTGCTCTGTAGGTGGCTTGTGCCTCCCCAGGCCCACTGGCCCAGCTACATGTCCCCCAAGGCCTGGCCACCCCACCACAGACTAGCAAACAGCAGCCCCTCATATGGCACCAAAGGCTGGCACAGCTCCCACACCTCTCTTCCACAAAGGCCACGTGTCCCCCAGAACTTGGGCTTTTCCCTGCTCTGGGCCCAAATCAATGGCAGCAAGAACTGCGGCTCCTGAGCGCACATGGGACCAAGCACCCTCTCAAAGGCTGAGAGGAGGCAGGGCCCACAGCAGCCATCACCACACAGTGGCACCATGCTCAGTGGTCGGAGCCACGGACAGCAGACAGCACTGGTGCCACAGGAGCCTGCTTCTCCCTGGCGGAGACCTCCAGAGAGTCACTGAGGGAAGGGTGGCAGCACCGCCAGAAGCCCCAGGGGTTAAGTGAGGAGAGGGCAATGCCGGGCTGGCCTTCCATGCCAGTCTTAGGAATCCCAAGATGCTGGTGAGACCAGGAGACAGTGAGGCCAGGCCAGGGCAGATGGAGCAGGGCACGCACGGTGGCTCCCTTCGGCCACCCACAAAAGTGCAGGGGACACGCCGGCCAAGGGGTTGCAGCAACCTGTCCGGAAGCCACCAGGGAGCTCCCCCGACCCAGGAAGGCGATGCCCGGGTGGCTATCAGGGCCCAGGAAGGTGCGGCTGTTCCTGGCACATGCACTCAGGCCTGCAGCAGTGGGCCAGGAGTCAGTAGGTCACCTCAGCAGACGTCATGGGGAAGGGACAGGTACGTTCCACCTGCGCTCACCATGTCAACCCCACAGAAACCATGCAGGAAGACCCCAGGGAGGGTTTCCATCACCAGGTCGGGACAGCTCCCTGATGAGGGAACTGATTGGTGTGGGAAGAACAATCTGGCAAGAATTTGTAAAGATGTCTGTGTAGCCCGACCCCACCGACGTGGCCAGATCTGAGAAGCTGAGAATCCCCAGAAGTGCCCAGGGTGCTATGGGCCAGCCAGCTGCCCTTCCTGAGTCCGAACTGGTGGCTCATGGAGCCTGGTCATCTGCCCTTGCCACGTCTTGCACTTTCCCTGCGGGGCACACAGGCCACGCCTGACGCTAGTGCACGCCTGTGGTGACATCATTTGTCAGTGGCCCCTCACCCTGCCCCCGAGGAAGGTGGGTGCTCCCCACTCTGGTCGCCAAGATGGAAACCAGCTGGAGTGTCTGTTAAGGACACAGACTTCCCCGACTTCCTCGGGAGAGGCCTGATTGTCATCTCTCCACAGCACCCCAGGGATTCCAGGGCAAGTGTGGAAACTGAGCTGGCATCCTCGGGTTACCTCTCCCCATCTGGTGGGAAATGACAGCTATGGAGGCAGCTGGGGTGCAGGGGGCTGGGGGGCCGCACGTGGCATCACAGGAAACGCAAAGCTGGCTCTGAAAAAGTCAGATGCAGAAAATGCTGCAAGGCATAAACTCACGGTTACCAAGCAGAGAAAAGCATTTCACACAGAGAATGACAGCTTGGCCAGCATGGTGGCAACGCCTGACACCCTAGCTTCTTGAGACTGAGGTGTAAAGATCACAAGTATGAAGACACCCTGGGCAACCTGGGGAAGATTCCATCTCAAAAAAAAAAAAAAAAAAAAAAAACAGAAGGAAGGAGAATGATCATTCAGAGAATATTAATGTTTTCAGTAAAAATTCATGAGACTAAAATTGATCAACCAGTTGATTATTGGTCAATAATATCTGATCACCAGCCCTTTTAGCCATGGCACTGTGGAAGCTAATAAATGTCACTTTTCCCCCAAGGGTCCACAATCCTTGGACAAAACACATGCGCAGCAGACCTCTGGCGGGACGCCCAGTGTTGGGTAACCACAACCCCCATGCTGAACAGCTCACACAGGGAGGTGTGTGAGATACGTGTTGGGCTCCAATGCACAAAACTGGACAATGTTGTGAAGATATTTATGATTATTTGAGGGGTACTGGAAATCGAACTCAGGACCTTGTGCTTGCCAGGCAGGCACAACACCATTGAACTACGTCCCCAACCCATAAATGCATTTTTTAAACATGTTAGAATGATCCTTTTATCTTTCTCAAAGTGTCTGTGAGAAAATTTTAAATGATACATGTGGTCAGTACCGTCGGGCAGCCTGGCAGAGGCCTGTGCTGCACACGCTTGGCCACCAGTGGCTGGGGAGGAAGCTGCTTGGCGTGTCCGGAAGACTTGACCCATGGGACTTGCCTCAACCCTCAAGCTACACAGAATTCAGCTGCCTGTGTTAAAGGCGAACTTCGGGAGAGTGAGAACATGAGAAAGAGCGGCAGAAGGGCGAGTTCTGTGTGAGTCTGTGACACCTGTGGCACCAGCAGAGGACCTGAGGAGTCACACAAATCACAGCTGACACAGCCCGTGTCAGGGAAGCCACAGGGGAGAACATCGCCCAGTCAGAGGATGCTGCCCCTGGCCTGACAGCACTCCGAGATGAAGGGCGTGGGATGAAGCAGCTAACTGAGCAGGGCAGCCATCCAGCTCAGAGTGGCAGGCAGAGCGACATCACATCCTCACTCCTCTCACTGTCCTGCAGGTGCCCTGGGACGATCTCCGCTACCTGTTTGGGGAAATCATGTATGGCGGCCACATCACAGATGACTGGGACCGCCGGCTGTGCAGGACCTACCTGGCAGAGTACATCCGGGTGGAGATGCTGGAGGGAGAGGTGCATCTGGCCCCAGGCTTCCAGATTCCCCCCAACCTAGACTACAAGGTGCGGACAAGCACTCACACTCGGCGGTGGGAGGTGACCAGATGTGAGCTCACAAGGGCTAATGCCACCCAGGGGGAGGGAGAATCGGAACCCAGACACCAAAATAAGGGAGGGGTGGAAATCTCCTTTTTGAAGCTGGGGAGCACAGGACAGCCACGAAAGGCCAGGGAACAAGGAAGGTCTGCATGAGGCAAGATGCAGGTGGAACATTCGGGTGGGAAATGCTCATCAACTCAAGAGACGGGTCTGAGCTTGCACGATTTCCTTGGCAGCCTGCTTACAAACCACCCCTTTCCAGGGTTACCATGAGTACATTGACGAGAACCTGCCCCCTGAGAGTCCCTATCTGTATGGCCTGCACCCCAACGCAGAGATTGGCTTCCTGACAGTCACTTCGGAGAAGCTGTTCCGCACCGTTCTGGAAATGCAGCCCAAAGAGACGGACTCAGGAGCAGGCACAGGAGTGTCCCGCGAGGAAAAGGCAGGACCCCCACATCCTCCCCCACAGCAGAGGAGCAGGGTCACCGGTGCAGCGCAGGCCAGGGATTGGAAACGGGTGGAGGGGAGTGTCTTCAAGCTGGTGCCAGGTCCCCAGGCATCCCTGGCCTATATACAAGCCTCTTCCAGGCCAAACCCTGGGACACCAGAGAGTGAGGCTCTCACAGGACAGCCAGGTTCACTCCAACAGTCTTCCAGAGAGCCGGCTACGTGACCAGATCCCACTCGCACATGCTGGATCAGTGGGCAAAGTGCGGGGAGTGGAAGGAAGCCAGACTCTGTCTGGGGGGGCTCAGCTGCCTCTGCATGAGTGATACATTCTATCACTCATCAGCCAACCCCTGGGCTTGACAGAAAACTGGCCCAATTCAGGATTGAAAGACCGTTATTGCTACTAGGTTGTAAGCTTTTCTTGACCTAACAGTTGAAACTAGGACTCTACTAATGCATGGTGGTGGATGTGACCAATGTGTGGGCCTCTCTGTGAAAGGCTGTGTGTGGGCAGCACAGTCCCCACAGAGGACAGAGTCCCAAGCCCATGCTCACTAGAGAGCTAGCAGGGGAGGAAGGGAGGAGGTCTGAGCATGTCTGGAGACCCCAGGCCATGGACCCCAAAGTGCCCCAGTTCTGCTTACAAGGCCGTGTCAGTCCGGCCACAATCAGTGCTAGCCGGCCCTTGTCAAACAACCCTTCGTCCCAGGCAGGTCCCCTTGCCTGGCACAGGCAGGGAGGGGACTCTGGTTTAGGGAACACTGTGACGGGCTTGCTGGGGACCGACTTCCAGGTGAAGTCCGTGCTGGATGACATCCTCGAGAAAATTCCGGAGTCATTCAACATGGCTGAGATCATGGCGAAGGCAGCTGAAAAGACCCCCTACGTGGTGGTGGCCTTTCAAGAATGTGAAAGAATGAACATCTTGACCAATGAGATGCGCCGTTCACTAAAGGAGCTGAACCTGGGGCTGAAGGTAAAAAAAACAGGGCCACTGAGGACTTGGGGCCGTGACTCGGGAAGCAGGCTGACCCACAGCGTGGTTAGGAACAGTACACCCCAGACTCCCAGCCTCGGCTCCGGGATATGTTACAGCCTGCCCTCCCTGCCCTGGGACCCTGCCCAGATTGTTCCCCAGCAGAAGACGCCAGGGTGGGCTGGAATGAGCACCTCCGGGGTCACACTGCACTGACAACTCAGAGCACATGCTGGCAAGTGCCTCCCATGCTCCTGAGCGGCCCAAGCCAACCATCTGCCTGGCTGAATACCTGTGTCCCTCAGGGGGAACTGACCATCACCACCGACATGGAAGACCTGTCCACGGCTCTGTTCTATGACACCGTGCCTGACACGTGGGTGGCCCGGGCCTACCCTTCCATGATGGGCCTGGCAGCCTGGTACGCTGACCTGCTGCTCCGCATCAGGGTAAGCACAGCCTGACTGGACGCAGGGCCCAGAGTGCCCAGCACTCAGTGTCCCCGATCACCAGAACTCTGGGAGCACAGCAGCGATGGCCCTGGAGACTGGGGCTGGGGAAGGACTCAGCCAGCCTCTTAGCTGCTGAGACAGTGCAGGTACCGCCCTCCTGAAGAAAGCAGGCGAGTCCCTCGCGGAACAGCTGCACCTCTCCAGGGAGCTGCCCTGGGTACATAGCAGGGTAACAAAGGCAACAGTTTTCCTGGGGCTCCCAAGTTATGCTCATGTTTTGCCATTCCTTCTCGAGCCCACTCTCCTGTTCCTTATTTAAAACGGGCCAGACGGCACAGGGAGGTGGCAGGCTCTGCTCTGAAGACTCCCAGCTCTGCTGCACTCCCCAGCAGCCCATCACCACTGCTTCCCACCAGGAGCTGGAGGCCTGGACGACTGACTTCGCTCTGCCCACCGTGGTGTGGCTGGCTGGCTTCTTCAACCCTCAGTCCTTCCTCACGGCCATCATGCAGTCCATGGCGAGGAAGAATGAGTGGCCCCTGGACAAGATGTGTCTGTCTGTGGAAGTGACCAAGAAGAGCCGGGAGGACATGACGGCTCCCCCCCGAGAGGGCTCCTACGTGCACGGGCTCTTCATGGAAGGTAGTGCAGAGGTCTGGGAGACCAGAAACCCTGCCCCAGCCAGCCAGCCGGGCTCTGCTCGACTAAGAGTGACAGTGCCTGTGTGAGGACAGCGAAAAAGCCCGAGAGGCAGTGAGCAGGCAGCCAGAACTGGCGTGTGGGACGGAGCGCAGGCCCCAGCCCTGCACACACCTACCCAGCTGCTGCTTCCAACAAGAGGCTCGAGGGAAGGAAGGCCCTGCTGCCCTGCCACCCAGCCTGTGTAAACGCGGAGGGGAGAGAGAGGTGGGGACACTGGTCCAGTCCACCCTGTGTCACCCAGTCCTGCCGCCCCCCGCAGCCCTCTCCATGTGAAGCCACAACACTCCGTCCAACAAACCAATCCCACATGACGGCCGCTCCCACTCGCCCCATCCCACTTCCTAAATCACCAACACAGGCAGAGCAGCAGCGCTGTCCAGGTTTATTTGGAATCCAGACAGGAAATGTACACATTATTAACCAGGACAACTAGAAGGGACAGCAGTCTGGTTAAAGGCAAATAACACTTACATATGCATCTCTGTAACTATTTATACTGTATATGTACATGGAGGAGGGAGCCAGGGACTCTGCAGCCCTCAGCTCGAGTTCATGATTCCTGCCACTGGCAGCTGGGAACTCACTGACCGGACACACACTGACACGGGTGGGCCCGAGGCATTGGGGCTGAGCCACGCGTTGGCACACAACACCACAAAGGGCAGCTGCAACATGCACAGAACGCCTACTGCGTCCTTGCTTGTACCCCATGTTTAGCAACTGCAGTCCCTGCTCGTGCCCTCAGCACTTGGGGTCTCAGGCACTAGCCCATCCCTGCAAAGGGGAGGAGGTGCGTGGCCTCTCCCCGCTGGACCCTCCCTGCACTGCCAGCACACCAGGCAGCACTTTCACCTAGTGGGGCCACCCTGATCTGCCACGCTGACCCCACAGGTGCTCGCTGGGACACACAGACCGGAGTCATCGCCGAGGCACGGCTGAAGGAGCTGACGCCTGCCATGCCTGTCATCTTCATCAAGGCCATTCCTGTGGACCGCATGGAGACCAAGAACATATATGAGTGCCCCGTGTACAAGACACGCATCCGCGGCCCCACCTATGTGTGGACCTTCAACCTGAAGACCAAAGAGAAGGCAGCCAAGTGGATCCTGGCAGCCGTGGCCCTGCTCCTGCAGGTGTAGCTGGCGCTGGCGCTGCTGCCCAGCCACGCCCTACGCACAGCACCAGCTGGGCCGAAACTCAGGCTTTCCAGTTCGAAACAGCCTTTACAGGAACTGCTGGGGTTTGTCTCTTACATAATCACGGTGCTTTAGAACCAAGGGCACCTGGACTAACCAGAGGGCGGAGGTGGCAGGAAAGAGGTATACAGAATAAAACAATCGTGGTCCCTTGGCTGGGCTCATCTGACTTGGCTCAGGGGCCTTCATCCCAGGAACCAGCCCCAACCCCAGATCCCCAGGGACAAGGGGCCAGAGCACAGCAGTCAGATCCCTGGGGCTGGTGCTGCACATAGAGCCACTCCCCCCTGAACAGAAGCCGCCACTCCACGCAGCCTCATGGCATCACACTCGCCTCTTAAGGGCAGGAGCTCCATCTGTGACACAGTAATACCACCTCCCCTACCTCCACACTGGAATTCAAAAGAACGGTCATTCCATATAGGTGCTACTTCCATGTTGCTGAAGAGTGTCCTGTTCAGCTGCCCATCCTTCTGAAGCTGCATGGGGCAGACACACAGATCAGCAAGGGCTGAGTCCTGGGGTCCAGGCTTCTTATTTCCACAGGGCATTTCCTTCTGTCTCAACCTCACCATCACCATCACCCTCACTTCCAGGGCTGGGCCCAGGTGTGGAGGGGGCAGTGTGTGTGTGAGAGACACCTATCCAGGCTGCTCAGTGGCAGCTCCCACTCAATCCAAGGCCCAAGGTGCTGGCACAAGAAAGCCGAGTCTCTGCACCTTCAAAGGAGTCCTTCAGCCTGCTAGAGTTCTAGGCATCTACACTACAACCCCAAAACCTGTCTCCATCAGACACAGAGGGCTCAGGAGAATAACTTCCAGCATCCACAGCCCACAAACACAACAAATCTGTATCACACAGATCCTTTTCCATCTGCAGACACCACCCCCAGGCTACGCCCGGCTGCAGGTAGTACTGCAAACCCTTCTTATGGGCAGGAGTCAGTGCATTCTGCAGTCTGAGCCATGTGGACAGTGGTGAGACGAAGCCTGGACCCAGGTCTCTGGCCCTTTCCACACAAGACACGCCGGCAATGCTGGCAGACTGGCCTCAGACTGGAGGGCAACTAACCAGATGGGCAGGTCACTGGTCAGTCCAGGTAAGACGCTCCTAGGCGAACATGACCCAGTCTTCTGTTCTCAGCCTTAAAATCAGCCAAATGCTGTGAGCCTCTCAGGAATGGCTCTGAAGCTCAGCCCGATCCTGATGTTTTCTGCAAAACCTTCTCCCCAAGTATCTGCACCCAAGCTACAGCTGACAAAGAGGTCTAGGAAGTAACAGTGAGCAACAGCCCCCGGGCCCAGGCCTACTGACCAGGGAGGACAGAGGCCCGAGCTCCCCCTTCCTGGGGCTGTGAAAAGCAAGCACCTGGTTGTGTGGCCAGGAGGGGTCACTGCAGCCCTTGGTGTCCTCACGGGGACAGGCCCCTCCTCAACCAGAGAGAAAACTGCCAGTGGCCACCAGGCAACTCACACCCACTCCTTGGTCATAATCACAAAATGTGAAGCTCTTCCAGTTTGCCTTCAGAGCCTGAAATAAAACCGTCATTTACTCCACATGTACATGTTGTGGCTAGTTGACAAAATTATCCCCACAGTTTCCAGGAGATGATTCACCTTTGAGTTGCACTTCAGGGATGGGGAAACGAGTTTGGAGCAAAACCCCACATGCCGGCGGCCTGAGGCAGCTGTGTCTTCTGGCCTGCTTCTCCTGGTTGCTCTGCAGAGGTGGGAGCCCTGGGCTGGGGAGAACTCCAAGTGGAAGAACCTGCCCCAGACACCCGGAGGCGTGAGCAAAGGGAGCAGCAGGGCAAAGGGAACAGCACAGAAGATTGCGCAAGCCTCTGGGGCACAATGGTGTTTATTCTGGTCCCACAGAAACTGCAGGAATGTGAGTGGTGTTTAAGCAAGCCTCTCCAAACAGAAACCCAGCGCCCCTGCAGCTCCTGCAGCTCTCCTGGCATAACTGTCAGACAGGACAACTTAGTAACTGGTGCAGAGGCGAACAGCGCTGATTGATGCGCTTGGGCACTGTGGCCAGGCCCCACTCCTGCCTGAGCTGGGGTGCTCTGGGATGCGGTGCCAAGGCCCGCTGGCCTCAGATTCCACAGAGGTGACCTTCCTTCTGCCAGCTCTCTGGAGGCAGAGAGGGGCAAAGTGCTGGGCCTTCCCCCAGGACACAGGGTGGTGCTCTACAGTGCACCTGAGAGGCTTCCCGCAAGCATTCTGGAGCCTCTGAGACGCACACCGGGCAGTAAAGGCTGCAAACTGCCTTGTGGGAACACAGTGGGGGAGGGGGCAGGCTTCTATCAACACACACAGCCTGTGGAGTCAAGATGGTACCGAAGAGGGGGATCACAAAGCAACCAGTTCCTAGGCAGTGTCCTTACTCAGAACTCAGGCCAAATAAATCCAAGATACAAAATGATTCATCACACAACTGGAATTATGAATACCTTTTGACTTTGCTGATCTTGGTCATGTTTAACCAGGTCTGATTTGGTATCGTTTATATTCTGAAGAGTTTGTTCATATTCTCGGGGAATAATGCATATGTTTAGAATTATGAGCATGTGTGACTTTCAGGGGAGCCAAGTAAAAAGTGGCTGCAGGGGAACAGGGGGCAGGAAACGGCTGCACTGTACAGGTCTTGGTACTCTTTTACTCTCTAAATCTGTACATTATTTTAAAAAATTAAATGTAATTAAAATAATAAAGAAAAACGATATGATGAAATAAGAGGCTGACATAAGCAAGGCGACAGGAGCCAAGGAGACCACACTGTAGTCACTGGCAGTGACGCCGAAGCCCGCAGACACCAGCCTGCTCATGAGCCCAGGCCAGCTAACCCACAGAACCCTTCACCTCCCCGGCACCCGGGCGTGCTGAGTCCTGAGGGCCTGGAACACAGGGTCGGCTCAAGACTGCTGTTTGTGCAGCCACCCTGCACCCAGACCTCCAGGCATCTCACAGCCAAGCCACAGCCCAGGGAAGGGCTACCCGCCATCTGCCTTAGGACCCGGCCAGCAGCTCTCAAAAAGCAACAAGCTCCTCCCAGTGGGGGGGTGCATCCTGCCATTAGAACACCATTACACCTCTGTCTAGCACACTGCATCCCCTAACTACATCACAGGAACATCAGGCTCCTGGTAAGGCAGCAGCTCTAGCCTGGCCTCCCACTCAACTGAGCTGTGGCTGCCTTGGAGTCCCGTGCAAGAGCACTGCTTCCTCCTGCACAGCCACCATCTCCTGCAGGGCCGTGTTCAGCTAAGAGAAGGGAGGACTAAATCTGCCTTCTGTCTCCACAGGGCCCTGGCCCTGACCAGCGGCCATCTGGCTGCCTAACTTAGCCTCAAAGGCTTTGGACCAACCGCTCACAAACCCAGAGGAGGAGCTCCAAGCTTAAGCAAGGAAGAAGACAGAGCCTCCGGGTTCCTTGGATGAGTCTCCAAGAGCTCAAGTTGTTAGAGTATCCAGGCTGGACTCTGAGCTCTGGGCAAAACCATGCCGAGGTGGCGTGTGAGACGGGACCTGTCTGTCCTCAGAAGAAGTTCTTGATCAGTGGAGTCACCATCTTCACCCACAGCTTCACCTGCCGGCTCGGCTGCTCAAAGGTAGCAGAAGATACTACACCTGAGCGCAGGTAGAGCTGCTCCTGCTCCTGAGGAAGAAGGACAGACAGGAAGTTAGTGACCTGGCTCACTGGCCCAGCACCCCACCCGACTGAACATCATTCCTACAGTAGGCTGGGAACCTGGGAACTGCAGACACAACAGGGCTTGAGGGGCAGCTGGCCAACACCTGCAGACAAGCAAGCTCATGCTTCTGAGGATGTGTGAGGCCGCCATGCGCAGACCTCTCCTAACTTCTTCAATTTAGAGTTAAAGAAATACATTGGGAGGAAAAAGATTTTAAATATTCACTGTCACTAAACAAAATAATGCAAACTGAAACAACAGGGTACTGGGTTTGGGTATAGCAGGGCCGTGTTCAGCTAAGAGAAGGGAGGACTAAATCTGCCTTCTGTCTCCACAGGGCCCTGGCCCTGACCAGCGGCCATCTGGCTGCCTAACTTAGCCTCAAAGGCTTTGGACCAACCGCTCACAAACCGCTCAGTATAGTATAGTATAGCACTTGCCTAGCACTGGAGCCCTGGGTTCCATGCCCACCCCCACATGTACACACACAAAAGGTACTTCTTAAATTTGAGATAGTTTTCCCTCTAACACATTGGCAAAAGTCATTTTTTAACAGCATTATCCAGCTGAGGTGCATTTCTGACAGTGGGACTGCATCAGCCTTCTACCCCACAGCCTGGCAATAGGTCTTAAGAGCCTTTGCAAGTCAAGAATTTATCCCAACAAAACAACCATGCACTCGAAACTATGAACTAAGATTCCTATACACAGATCTTTATCACAACAGCACTTAGAATATGGAAAAGCTGGAAACCACTTGAGAGTCCAGTAGCAACTCATGAATAAAGACAGACAAAGCAACACTCACTGTGAGATAATGTCACAGCATTTACTTAGTAAATGGAAAAGTACACAGAAGTTATGCAAAGAAGCTGGACACGAAGCACATGTGATGTACACTTGGTCCCTTGCATTCTCAAGGGACGGGGTCCAGGACATCCCCAGACACTCAAGCCTGGGAGCAATCATGTCCCTGACATCCAGGGACACAGTATTTGTGTGTAATCTACACACATCCTCTCTGGAGTTCTAGTCTATCTGTAATGTCTAACACTGTGTAAAAGCTATGTGGAGAGTCATAATGTACTGTTGAAAGAACAAGGAAAAGTCTGTAAATGAGCAATTTTCCACAAATATTTTCAATCCAAAGATGGGTAAATCCTTAGATTCAGAGCCTATGCGTGTGGAGGCCCAACAGTAATCCTGATTTCAGCTTCTCTGTTTTCAGTTTTTTGGTTTTTTTTAGATAGGGTCTCACTGTGCACTTCAGGCTAGCCTTGAACTCACTATGTAACCCCAGCTGACCTTGAATTCATGGTAAGTCTCTTGTCTCAGGCCTCTAAGCTAAATTCAGTTTTTAAAAAGACATCCTTTCTGGGCCAGGGAGTTAGCTCAGTGGTTCTGGCACCTGTCTTGTAAGCGCAAGGGCCCAGGTTCGATTCCCCGGTAACCACATACAATACTGGGTGTGGAGACTCACGCCCAGCAGCAACCAGTACCACATACCACAGTGCCGGGCGTGGTGGCTCATGCCTGTAATCCCAGCACTTGGGAGGTAGAGGCAGGAGGATTGCTATGATGTGAGTTTGAGGCTGAGCTCAGGGCCAGCCTGAACTACAAAGTGAGACCCTGTCTCAAAAAACCTAAAAATAAATAAATAAATTTTTAAAATAATAAAATAAAAAAATAAAAAGACATCCTTTCTATAATTACACAGTACAAAAGACAGTGAGGGGATAATCAAAACGAGATCTAATGAAAGGGTTAGTTTCAACTAATTTTTCTTAATTCTTATAATATTACTTTCATGTTTAAAAATATTGGTGCCACTATTTCCCCCAAAATAAGACCTGATGAAAAACCCTCACATGGTTTTTCAGGATGTCAGTAATAGAAGTCCTACCCCACAATAAGCCCTGGTTATGAATGTCAGCAAGTCCTACCCCACAATAAGCCCTGGTTATGAATGTCAGCCAGACAGGCACATTCAGCATATCCACCACAACACACAATGGACACCGTGACTTGTCAAATAAATTAATACAACAGTGCCCTGATTTACGAACTTTACTCGTCTGTGATTCTGAAGAGGAGGGCCATATTGGCGTTCATGTGAAATTGCGGGAAAGATGGTCCAGTCGTGTTTGCTACCTGATGCAGACTTCTCAAACAAAAAAGAACATTTTCCCAAATATATGGGTTTTTTTGTTTGTTTTGTTTTGTTTTGTTTTTTACAGCTTTTTGAGACAGGGTCTCTCTCTGTGGTTCAGGCTGGCCCTGAGCTCAGCCTCCAACTCACATCACAGCAATCCTCCTGCCTCTGCTTCCTGAGTGCTGGGATGATAGGCGTGAGCCACCACGCCCAACACTGTGGTATGTGGTACTGGTTGCTGCTGGGGTGAGTTTCCACACCCAGTATTGTTATGTGGTTACCGGGGATCGAACCGTGGTCCTTGCGCTTGCAAGACAGGCCCCAGAACCACTGAGCTATATCCCCGGCCCCCAAATGTATGTTTGAAAACCAAATTTTTCACACACAAAAAAGCATTCCTGAATCAAGGAATCACTGTATAACTTAAATATGTCATGGGCATTAATTAAATGATACTATGTTAAATTAAGTATCTGTGAACAAGAGATAAACACCTCTGTGAACCCTGAGAATGAACAGGAAACTTACTGCAGACACAATGCACAAGTAACATGTCCACTTACAACACGCAGAAGAGCTCGTGTCTAACAGGAACCTTCATAGTACACCCTGTGCTGTGCGAAGCCACTTAATGTACTTATGTGAGATAAGGAAAGGTTTCCTGGATCTTTTCATCACTGTTGTGTGGGTCATCATTCTGTCATCTTTTTTGTTGCACTCCTGTCGTGTAAAGTCTTCAATCAACCCTTTAATGGAAATTCTGAAGTCTAGTATGCAAGAGGTCATGACTTGGGTAAAAAGTTCATGGAATGCAGGGTATGGCAGCACACACCTGTAACGCCAGCACTCAGGAGGCCCACTGCATGTTTGAGGCCAGCCTAGCCCAGTAAATTCAAAAGCAGCCTGAATGACATGGCGAGACCCTGCCTCAAAAAAAAAAAAAGGAATTCATGGAATTAAATCACTGACTGCTGGACAGGGAGATGAGGCCAATGGTGCTACAGGGCACGGAACTTCACGAAATTCAGGCCAGTGTGTGGGGTTTGGAGAGTTATGATGATGTTCCAGAAAGTGACTTGCTGTATTTGAAAATGATTTTTGCACATGAATCAGTGTAGAATAAGACAATCCCTGAAAATAAGCACTTACTGTGTCTTTTGGGGCAAAAATTAATATATAAGACCTGACCTTATTTGGGGGTAATGTGGTACATGCTCCCCCTTTGGCTGTGCAGAGGGCCTCTGGAAGAAGACACTGCCTGAACAGCCTGCCCATCAGTGCTGTCTCCCCGCCAGCATGCTGGAGTTGGCTGCGGGCAGCACCCACTGGCAGTCCGCTTCTGCCATGCCTTCATCGGTAAAGTCTGGGCCACACCTATACTACCACATCCCCTAAGTGTGAGGATCACATGATGTTGACTGTCATCAAAAGCGTGCCCTGCCCTAAGCCCGGGGAGAGGCCTGGCGTCCCTCCTCTGCCCCAGGACACAGAGATGAAGATGCCGCACCCCCACACTAAACACGTTCAAGACTGTGCCCCTACTCAGTCTTCCTGGACTCTCCTATGCTGGCTACCTTCCTCACGAAAGCAGCTCCCCGAGGCCAACACCCGCATGACACCTCCAGGTGTGCAGACCCACAGCTCCACACGTCAGCCCTCTAAGTGCTGCTGCTCAGGTCATGGTCCCCCGTGGCATGTGCCCGACAGAGGGGCCAGGCTGGTCTTGGGGGCTGGTTTGAAGAAGTCTCTAATGAGCCGGCTCCAGCTCTGTTCTCAAATAAAGGCCCAGCCAAGATTTCAATTAAATTACCAGAAATGCTTCAGCGTCCTCAGACTCCACCGCAGGGATGGAGGAGGAAGTCAGCTGGTGGAGGTCACAATGCTATTCGAGGGAGTATTTCTTGGGTCACAAGTGGAGACTGTGTTCTCTGAACAAAACCAGGAAGGTTTCAGTTTTTATTGTATGCACTAAATGAAGGGAGGGACTTGGATTCTGATAAAAATACCTCCCTATTCCCAGAGCTCCCAAGTGACAGGACAGGTCCCTCCCTTTGGACAGCTTTAGCCACTGCTTCTGAAACAGATCTGCAGGCCCTACGCTGCACAGATGTCTGATGTGGCACAGAACAGCCAACACCGAGGGCCGGGAACCATGGCAAGGAGAGCGGCTGCTGAGCAGAAGCATGCAGTTGGACCAGCTGGCATAGACATCAATCCATCCCTCTGTGAGAAGTCAGAGCAGCATGAGCTACCACCCCCACAATCCAAGCCCCTGGGATACAGGTTCGGAAGGAAAATATGCTAAATATGTTACTTGAGAAAGTGGCTCCTGACCGCAACCAACCCCACTTTCCCTAAGATCCAGGATGTGGGTTTGGTTCCCTGACTCAGGAAGTGGAAGCGGTCAGCATCAGGACCCCATGTACAGCCCTGGGATGTTTGCTCCCCAATCCACAGCTCCTATAGAGCTCGGCCCGGTCCGGCTGGAACCACCAACTCCTCCCTCCCACCAAGGCATCTGTGCACACAGCTCGCTGCACTAGACACAGCACCAGAAGATGCCACTGTTAAGAGCCACAGGTTTGTCTTTCCACAAGCCTGGCTCCAAGGCCAGCTGCACCCTATAACCCAGCTTGAGGGGCTTCTGCAGCCATCTGCTTTTCACTCCTTCCTTCAGGAAGGAACCTACAGAACAAAGTCCATCGCTCCACTGGCCACCCAACAGTGCCACTCACTTTCTCTTGCCCAGTCATGGAGCCCATCAGCAACAAGAGCCTAGCCTGAAGAAGGCAGGTCCCACAAGCGGCCACTGCTTACTCCTCCGTCCTCCCTCCACGAGGCTTTGCAGCCATGATTCCCAAGTGCCGAGGGCTAAAAGCCAAGAGTCTATGCCAGTGCTTCCAAGGACAACCACAGACGGGCCTCTGCGTCCCTTACTCCTCAGAGGAAGAGCTACGAGAAAGGCCATGAGGTCAGAGCCCAAAGCATCATCTGGGTTTCACACGCACAGAGACTGACTGGGCTTTGTTTCAGAAGTCCTTCGAAACCGGTGCAGGTACCACACACTGACATTCCACAGCAACACTGCATGCCTCCTCAGTAACTTCTGTGCTGTTTTAAACAGAACCTAAAACCTGCTACCACGGAAGGAGGGCCACGTCCACTACAGGCCGGCCCTCATGGCCCCTCCTCTTAGAAGAGACTGCCCTACTGCTCTGTGCACACTCCAAGGAGAAAACAGCCTCTCCCAGCAAGGGAGGGACAATCTGAAAAGTCCCTCGGTCATGAAGTACCAGCTGATCTGGGCAGGTACAATCGCCAAGGGCCTGGCCTTCTGAGGACAGCATGAGGCAGGCAGCTTTTACTGAGGCCTGACAGGCTGTCATCAGTCTCACAGAACCAGGGTCTTTCTCAGTCTGCTGAATCTCACCAGCTGCCTCAGCAGGCAATGGCAGGAGACAGTTCCCAGGGCAGCCTTGAGTGCCAGCTGTACCCCACACACCCCAGAAATCCCCCCACTCCAACCAACCTGGTGGAGCTGCTGCTGCAGGGCTTGGCTCTCCGTCACGATGGCAATCTGGGCCTCCAGGTCCCGGTGAACTGACCTGTACCCAAAATTAGGAGAGCCAATCAGCGTGAGGCAGGGCAGGCTGCTCCCTGCCAGGTACAGCCAGAGGCCTGCAGGGAAAAGGAAATGTGCAGACAGGAAATGAGCGTAGCATCTGCCGAAATCCCTGCCATGTGCTACTTCAACCTAAGAGAAAAACAGCCGACCGAGCTCACTGGATGGGAGATGGCCACGGGCCCGGGATGGACGCACTATACACGGTCACTCTGCACCCTGCTTCCCATGCCCAGCCAGCCTGGCGTTCTCTGCTCTCAGCCCCTGTGCAGGGACTACATGTCCTAGGCAGGGAACTTGGTGATGCTGTCCCCCGGGCCTGCTCCCCAGAGGGCAGGGCCTCTACTCCCCTACTCCCTGCCCTTCCCACTAAGCCCACAGCCCACACAGGCTGGAGGCTGCTTCTCTCCTCTGAGCACTGAAGGTAGCAGTTGGTGTGGACAGTCAGGGCTGCTCTATGGGGCGATGCAGATGCTCAGCAGAATAGATCTGTTGCCTGCAAGCTGCCTGCCCTCAGGACTGCGGAGGCACGCCTCTCCCCACCCAGCCTCCCACCTCGGGCTGCAGTATCCCAAAACACTGGTGCCTCTGCTCACTGGCTGGGGAGCTCTGGGGCTTCCAGCCTGGACAGGCTACATCTACCTGAGGCCTGCAGAGGAGAGGCCTGGGCCCTTGTCAGCTTCTTTCCCACTCATAGAAACATGAGAAAATACTACGGGTTGTCAGTCAGGACAAACTCAGGGCTCTGTACGACAGTGTGGCATGGGGGTTGTGGAATCTGACAATCTGGTGATAGAAGTCACAGGTTCCCTTGGAATCCTAGTGTCAGTGGAGGTCACCAGGCAGGTCCTTTGCTTTGGACCCCATTCCCTGACCACCCCCAAAGTCACAGCTCAGCCCCAGCCAGAGCCTCTTCTAAAAAGAGGATCTCAACCTTCTCCCCAAGACGTCCTCCTCCACCCGCAGGAGCATGAACTTAGGCCTGGCCCCCGAACCTTCTCTGCGCTGTGCTCTCACTGGCCCTGAGGACGCTCACCCCAGGAAGCACGGCCCAGCGTCAGGGTGGCTGGGACTCGTGAGTGCCTGCGCCAGGCCAGCCTCCCACGGTCTCCCCATCGGCATGACCCTCAGAGCATACGTGGATGCACGTGACCACCGCAGGCAAGTCGGCAGTGTGCAGTGCACACCAAGCGCCTAAAATAGAAGACCGTTTCCTAATTCTCACTCTGGGCGGGCGCGTTTCCAAGAACATCTTGGGTAAGAGGTGACGAGGGGCCTGCGCCTCTTCCTGTAATGGCCTCGTGCCCGCCCCTACACAGGGCCACATCAAAGCCACTGGCTTGCCTCGTGCACAGGTTCATCAGGGGCCCTGGCTATGCGGGCAATTCACAGCCACGGATGAGGAGGGAGGAGATGGAAAGGGGATGCAGACAGGTCAGATGTGCTCTGCACAGGTACCAGCTCCGCTCAGGAATGGAAATGCTATGTACTGCAAACATGGGCCAGAGAGGAGGAAGGGACCAAGAGAAGGGTGAAGGGGAGAGAGGGAAGAGAGAATGAATGAAAAGGAAAATTAAGATGTATTTGGTATGTGGACCTACTTCACTTAAGGAATGCAATATTATGTACTAACACAAGTTCTAATGAAAAAATGTCCAAAAAGTCCATCATAATAAAATAAAAGAAGTTCCAGGGGTGAGAGCGTCCCTCGGCCTGGCCCTGGCAGCTCTGCCACCGCAAAGGCCCTTTGTGTATACCCCTCAGCCGCCTCCTCGCTTCCCAGAGTGTGGAGCCAGGAAAGACAGGAGAGGTGAGTGCAGATTCACCTGCCCTGACAGAAGAGCTTCCTCTCACCAGCCGCTGCCAGTCCCGACTCTTCACCTGACATCTGCCCCTGAATAATTCAGCCCAATCAGCAAGAACACAGGAGGGAGTGTGACAGAGGGAGGCCCGTCACTCACACGGATGACGAGGTCATGCAGGTCAGATGCTGCATCTGTCATCATAACCTTAGGCCCTTCCAAGGATCCTGGACACAGGGTGTATACCACCAACTCCACTCGAGCAGCTGGGGGTCCCAGCCCCAAACTCACTTTTTATTTGCAAAACCTGCTGAAACACTAGTTGGTCCTCAAAAGGCAAGTCGAAGTCACCATCTGGGGCAGGTGGCCCAGCCCAATGGGGAGAACTTATCACACATACAGCTTCTCCTCAGCTCTGTCTCAGGCTGGCGGGACACGCGCGTGCCCTGCCTGTTCCAGCACGTGCATGCTTCACATGTTCAGGGAGTAAGGCCTCTTCCAGCACCAACCCTGAGCCCCTGGGAACACTACCCACACACGCAAGACATGAAGGGTCCTTTTCTTCCTTCTCTTCCGGGCCACTAGCTTAACTTCTTTCTTTAAGGGCCTGCTTGGCCAGCCTTTAGGTAAATGCCTCTTCTGAGGCAGAAGGAATTTTTAACTTGTTGACCTGGTGGGTGAGGCCCAAGATCTTCCATCAGTCTCTCCCCCTACCCCCAGTCTTCGGTGCAGTGCTATCTTACTCTGTCACACAGAAAGTGAAGCAGAGCAGGGCATGGTTTGGATGCCCATAATCCCAGCACTCTGGGACTGGGACAGAAGGACCATGAACTCACAGCTGGCTGGCACAATATAGTGAGACTATCTCAAAAAACCCCACCCACAAAAGGAAAGAGGCGAGAGGACGAGGAAGGAAGGGGGACAGAGCAGCAAGGCAGCACCCTTCGGTGAACCCAAGGACAGTGTGATGAGATGCTACGAATGAGGGTGCTGTCAGTGACAGGAGGGCAATGGGCACCACACCACAAGTTCCATACCCCTTGGCCCAGGAGTCCAGGGTGCCCGAAACAAGAGTTCTTTAGTCTGAGAGCTCCAACTTGGGGTGTCAGCCGTTCATCTGTGCCCTGAGGACAGCCAGGAAGTTTCCAAATGGAGGAGGACTCAAGGAGTCCTTTAGATAGTTTTGTGTGGGAGCTAAACAAACCCAGGGCCTCACATGCTGGGGCCGGGACTGGGGCCTAAGCCCAGCCAACTCCAGGCTCCATGTGGAGCAGAGGCAATCGGGGTGCCACGAAGCCCTTGTACACACAGGGAGCCCTGAGCCGGCGATTTAACTCTGTGGTCCTGCATCTGCCTGGCAAGGCAAGGTCCTGAGTTCCATCCCCTGGTATCACATACCACAGTGCCAGGCACAGTGGCTCACGCCTGTAATCCCAGAGCTGAGGAGGCAAAGGCAGGAGGACTGCTGTGAGTTCAAGGCAGGCCTGGGCTATACAGTGAGTTCAGGGCCAGCCTGAAATACAAAGCAAGACTATGTCTCAAGAAACTAAAAAAAATACAAAAAAGACAAGGAGCCCTCTCAGGGCTGTAAAACAGGTATCAAACCTAATTGCTCACAACCAGACCCGATCTTTGGGGGACAAGGTGTCCACTGTTCTGGGAACCAGCAGGAACCCCTACAGAAGGGACAGCCTGGAAAAGAGGACAGTGGTCCTGTGTGAAGAAAGGGCTTCCTGGAGGGGCCAGGGGTCTGGCTACACTCCTGCAGAGCAGGAGCCGAAGTCCCAAGACAGCTGCTCAGCACGTGCCTGGCACACATCATGCAGTGTGCAAGTGTGCATATGTGTGTGTTATGTGTGTGCACACCCCCAGCTCTAGCTTCCCTTCCCGAAAGGACACCTGCCTCTGCCCATCTTCAGTCACCTGGTCTTTTGGAAGCACAAACTAAATCAGACTAGATCTGAAAGCCTGTTGGCTTCCTAGGAAAGGCTCCAGAAGCTCCTCCAATCTTTTCGCACATGTACGTGCATGTGTGCATGCGTATGTGTGCATGTGCATGTGTGTGAGTAGGTTTGAGACAGGTTCTTTCTACCGAGCCCACGCTGGCCTTGAACTCTCGCTCTCCTGCCTCAGCCTCTAGGGTGCCAGGATTACAGGCATGCATCATCACAGCTAGTGTAAAAATGTCATGTTCTAAAGCAAGAATACACTGGCATTTCAGATGTGGGCCATCTCTGAGGATTTCTCCCAGAAAAATGCCCACTTACACATGGCTCCCGCTGGTCCCAAGAATTCTGCAATAAATTTCAAAGCCTTCTCAGACCCTGGAATATCAGACAGACCAACACGTTATGGTCCTGCCTTCCCAGGTGAGCCCCTGACGGTTCTGATGAAAAGCTCTAAGGAGCCGGGTAGCTGGCAAGGGCTTCTATCTGGAGTGACAACATGCGCTGGCACAGCCCCAAACTGGAGGATACCTGCAGAGTTCCAAGGAGAGCTACCCACAGGAGGCCAGGCCAGCAAGGCAAGGCTGCCTGGCCCTCACCATCAGTTCACCTTTGGGCACGATGCCCGCCAGCTTGTCGGGAAGACAGTAAAAACAAGTGACATTCTCACAATCATTAACAGATTCTCCTATTCGCAGAAGCCAGAAATCTCTTCAGTTGCACGCCCTGCTCCACCCTAGCCACACACACACGGTGCTATTAATCTAAACCATTTCATCCAGAAGAAATCGAGTCAACACGCGGAACTGGTTTTCCAATTCTCCCCTGAAACACCTGCCTAGGGCAGAGTCCAAGTCCCCAGCAGGTGGACCCTGCACCACTCAGGGCACAGCATGGGCGGGCCATGCTCAAAAGGGCTGCTGACTGCAGGACAGGACTGGACACGCATGACAGCAGTCTTGCTCCCAAGGAGAAGTAGCAATGAGAAGCCCCAGGCTCCAGGAGGTAGCGCTGAGTCTCTTGTCCCACTTCACATACACATGTGCAGACTCAGCTGAAGCTGCTGCCTCATGGCCGTCAGCACAATTTCACAGCTCAGGGTGCACGAAGCTGATGCACTCTCTTGTGCACTGCTCAGCCCCAGCAAGGCCAGACTTGGAAGGGGAACCCCTGGCGCTTAGGCACATCAGTGTGCTGCACTAGTTGTGCATCCTGGTAGAGTCCAACTTCTGGGAGCCCAGCTCCCAGAACCTCAACCCACCACACCTATAGGGCAAGGAGCAAAGCCAGGCAACAGGAAACTGGCAAACTGTGAGGCAGGGAGTAGCCTGTAGCCAGCTACTGCCTGGGACACCTGCACGGTCTTCCCCCACCAGTGTATCTGAGGACTCCCTCCAGAGCCACGTAAGTGCAGAAAGGCCCTGGCTGTCCTTCCTGGCCTTTGAACTTGTGATCCTCTGCCTCTACCAGGCCCAGCCATCCTCTGGTTTGTTTTGTTCAGAGTTTTGAGAGGCAAGCCAGGGTCCCATGTATGCAAGGCAAGCACTCTACCACCGAGCTACATACCCAGCCCCTTACACTGTGGTGTTTTCTGAGACAGGGACTTGCTGTGTAATTTAGGCTGGCTTGGCACTGACTATGTAGGCAGGCTGGCCCTGAATTTGCATTGGCTTAAGTGCTGGGATTACAGGCGAGCACCACCACACTGGCCTTGATTTGCGCATGAGGATCTCTTTGGCAGTAGCAACATACATGACACTAGGCAATGGGCCAGAACTCTGTCAGTCAAGGACAATGGGGATAAACCCACCATCTGCTCCATGGTGCTCTGAGTGGCTAAGCTAGGACAGGCAGGACTGTAAGTGGAGCAGGTGCATCTCTGACTTACAGTATCTTCAACTCACATTTACCTGCTACCTACCACAACTTCATCAGGATACAGTTCCAATTGTAAGTCAAGAAGCACAAGGCCAAAGACTGCTGAGGAATCCAGGCTTCCCAATGCCCGGCCACTGACCTTCACTCTGTCCCAAGAGCCATTCCTCAGAGCCCAACATTCACATCACACAGCTCCAGGACAACCCTCCTTAGCTGAGGGCAACCAAACATCTTATGTAAACCAACATGCATCCTATTACCCTGCCTCCTGATCATCCGATGCCATCCTGCCTCACAGGAAGGAAACAAAACCAGTTCCCTCAGCTTCTGCCAAAGGCAAATTTGCCCAAGAATCAGGCCCCAGACTACACATCTGGCAACCTCCACACCAAATGATGCTTATGCAGGGCCTCTGGAGGCAAGAGGCATATTTTGCATACATTCAAATAAAAACTAAACAGATAACCTAGGTAGAAAAGAAGTCCTCAGGGCATGCCTTTAAATAGCAGAAGGTACCTGTGGTTCTTGGAAACAGCACAATTCAAAGCTGGTGTCTGATAAGAAATCAGCAAAGTATGTAAATGAGGTAAATCTCTACTCAGGCTGCTGAAGAGAATAAACAGAGCTGATTCAGCAAATGCTTGTCATCCAGGATCTCTCCAACCAGGCGCTCCCTGAGTGAATTCCAGCTCCCGGGAGGGGGAAGGGTCTGCTACAGCAGAGCACACTGAAGAGCTGGCCCCAGCATCCAGCCTTTCCTGCCTTCCAATGAACTCAGACCCTACACTGAGAAGACTGTCTCCCTCCCGCTGCCGCCCTCAGGCAGGAACCAACCGAGCTTTCTCGAAAAGCCACCAGCAAAACCAACACAAAGTCAGTCCCGTCCTCCTAAGGCTTGACTCTCAGGGTGGTATTCTGACAAACTAGATGTAGCCAGGGTGCATGATCCGGAATCCAGCGTCCTGCCTTAGTCCACTCTCCTCTGCCCGAGGGCTTCTGGAGCAGGAGGAGTTGATCAGCCTGGGCCTGTCCCATAGGAGCTCAGGTAGAGGATTCAGGTATGAACTGCGCAATGATTATGGAAACACTGAGGCCCAAACAGGCCCACACCCTGTAGCCAGCACAGCCCTTGAGGGGAAATACTGTAGTCCACTGCGCTACCATCTAAACCTACAACTACCGCTGGGCGGCACAGGCTGCTCGGGAGGACAAGGCAATAGGTAGCCAGAAACAGCTGCAGGCCTCAGAGTCCACTGGGCATCACGGCCCTAATCGGGGAAGGTCTCTGGCCTCAAACCTCAGCACAGAGTCATTTTTACCTCCTGGCTCTGGAGCCAGGACAACAGCACAGTTTCCAAAAGCCCCTGCTGTTCAAAACTCCCTGTCCTAGAAAAACACATACACACACTTCTCATGGGCCCTGGGGACCCAGTTGCGAGATTTCTCCTCACCACCCCATTAATTCAGCACTCCCAGATGTAGGGCCCCACCTGCTCCAGGCCGGGCAGAGGGAGGAAACAAGAGGTCCGGGAAAAGGCGAGGCACACAGAAAAGCCAGGTGGGTGTTTCTGCCTCAAGAGCAACAGAGGAGTCACCGCAGTTGGGGAGTCACCTGGGGAGTCAGCCAATTTGAAAGAAACGACCAGCAGCAGAGGCAGAACTGCAAGGCCAGGAGCCTGGCAACCTGGAGGCTGGGCAAAGGCCTGAGGCTCTTAGTGGTCGCGTGGGGTGGCAGCACCTCTCCAAAGTGCAAAGCTCTTCCCCACAGCCCACGCTGGGCACTGCTGGGAGCCCCACTAACAATCAGACCAGCCCAAGGACAATTTCTCCACACACCCAGCAGCCCTGCACCAATGACACCTGGCCACGAGCATTGCCCAGCCACAGCTGCTCAGATAAGCCAGTGGTCCAGACAGTGCCACACAGCCAGAGAGCCCAAGCGGGGCCCACTGGACGGGCCAATGTTCCATCCTGGGTCACAGCAGGGTCTCTGAGCAAGGTATCAGCTGCCCCCAGGTGGGTCTGCTTGGTCTTTGTTGCTGTTTTGAGACAGGATAGGATCTCCCTGTGTAGCCCAGGCTGCCCTCGAACTCATGATCTTCTGGCCTGCGTCCCAGGTGCAGGATTAGAGGTTTAAATCACCAGGCCTGGCTGAGTTGGATTTTCTTTAAATAGCAGGGTAGAGTCAGGGGATGTAGCTCAGAGACAGTGTTTGTCTAGTATGTGCAAGGTCTTGGGTTTGACTCTCAGTCAAAAAATTGTTCTTTGGTAATCTGTTTGCAGGGCTCAAACACCACCCCATTAATTCAGCACTCCCAGATGCAGGGCCCCACCTGCTCCAGGCTGGGCAGAGGGAGGAAACAAGAGGTCTGGGAAAAGGCGATTTAGCTCAGTGGTTTTGGTGCCTGTCTTGAAAGCGCAAGGGCCGGGGCTGGGTTGGATCCCTGGTAACCACATACAACAATGCCAGGTGTGGTGACACGCCCACCAGCAATCATTACCACATACCCAGTGCCGGGCATGGTGGCTCACATCTGTAATCCTAGCACTTGGGAGGCAGAGGCGGGAGGATTATTGTGAGTTCCAGGCCAGCCTGGGCTACATAGTGAGCTCAAGGCCAGCCTGAACTACAACTCAAAAAAAAAATATGTTTGCAGAACATGTAGCTCAGAAGTATAGCACTTGCCTCATCCAAAATTTCTGGGCTCAATCCCTAGTATCTGTCCAATAAATGAATAAATAAAAAGCTAGGCATGAAACAGGAGAAAAAAAGGCTAAGCGTATAGTTTAACAGTACAGTGCCTGCATAGTGTGCTAAAGGCCCAATCAGTGATGGGGAACCTGGGATACAAGTGCCACAGGGGGCTGTTTACTGAAAGCTCTAAAAGGTTCGGTGGTTCAATTCCCACTATAGGAAACAAATTAATAAACTAATAAATTAATTAAATTGAATTAAAGTAACAATTCAGCTGAGCTGATATGAGAGTTTGAGACAGGAAGGTCATGACTTCAGACCCATCTGGGCTACGCAGAAAGTCCTAGGCCAGCCTGGACTACGTATCAAGACTTTGTCTCAAAAAATTAAAAAAAAAAAGGGGGGGCCAGAGATTAGCTCAGTGGTTCTGGTATCTGCTTTGCAAGTGCAAGGTCCCAAGTTCGATCCCTGGTAATCACATATCACAGTACCAGATGTGGTGGCTCATGCCTATAATCCCAGCACTCGGAGAGGCAGAGGCAGGAGGACTGCTGTAACATTGAGGCTAGCCTGGGCTACATAGTGAGCTCAGCATCAGCTTGAACTACAAAGTGAAGACCCTGTCTTAAAAATAAATAAATAAGTAAATAAATAAGTAAATAAATAAATAAATAAATAATGAGCTAGGCATGTTGACGACACATGCCTGTAATCCCAATATCAGGAGGCTGAGGCTGGAGGACTGCCAGCTTGAGCTACACAGTGAGCTCAAGGCCAGCCTGAACTGTATAGTGAGACCCTGCCTCTAATAAGAAATAAATAAATTAAATAATAATACCAGGTTAAGTTCAAAATCCACAGAGCTACACTTAGGTGTATGGTGGGCTTTGGTAATTTCTTAAAAAGCATCTTTAGGGGGCCAGGAATTTAGCTCAGTGGTTCAGGCGCCTACCTTGCAGGTGGTGCAAGGGCCAAGATCCGGTAACCACATGCAATACTGGAAGAGTGTGGAGACTCTCCCCCACCAGCAATCAGCACCACATACCACAGTGCCAGGTGTGGTGGCTCACACTTGTAATCCCAGCATTTGGGAGGCAGAGGCAGGAGGACTGCTGTGAATTTGAGGCTGAGCTAAGTGCCAGCCTGAATTACAAAGCCAGAACCCCGCTCAAAAAACAAAACGAAAAAAGCATCCTCATGAAAACCCTAGTTTTCATCGGGTGTGGTGGCACATGCCTGCAATCCCAGCTCACTTAGAAGGCTGAGATAGCAGATCTTTGACTATAGTAGCTCAGGACCAGCCTACGCAACATAGTAAGACTTCAACTCAAAAAAAAAAGAAAGAGAAAGAGAAGAAAATACCCCTAAGACTAAAGGCCCAGATACATGTCCACAAGAGCCTGGCAAGATAAGCTCAGGACTGCTGAGAGAGAAGCAGAAGAGCTCCTCACAGAATGCACAGGCCAGCAGCCCAGGGGTTTTCTGCTCTTTTCAGGCACAGGAACTACCTCCACTCACCTGAGTGAGTTCCCTAAACATGTTCATCCTGCTGGAAGTGGGCAGAGCATACAAAAGGACGCTATAGAGGGTTGCCAAGTGTCAGGCTGGACTGATTGACTGAATGACTGATTTGACCCAGGGCCTCATAATGCTGGACAAGTGCTCTACCACCAAGCTCTACCACCAGTCCTTTTTGCTTTACCTTGAATAGAATCCCACTGAGTTGTTCTGGTTGGCCTCAAACTTGTGATCCTCCTGACTCAGCCTCCTAAGTAGCTTGGATTACAAGTGTGCACCACCACACCTAGCTACACAAAGGCTTTAAACACACTGACCTATGTCTCACAGAGCTATGCCTGAGGGTGTGCTCCATCCAGGGTCTACTGAATGAATGCCCAAGATGGATCACAATAAATACACAATTCAGATCTCTCATTCAGGTCTCTCCATCAAGAATCTAGGACTTCCACTAAGTAAAAACTATACATGAATAGACAGCTTTCATTTTTTCAATTATAGGAGAAAAGTGAAGATGAGCACACAAAGAAAACACAGCAATGATGAGAGAAAGACAACTGGGCTGTTTAATGCTAGGCCAACAGCCCCCAAGGACAGAGGACAACATCAGGAGCTTCAGGATAGAGATAAGACTAAGCTATGTCCCTGTCCTAAAATTTTAGGAGATTACACACACCAGAGCCAGGTATTTAGCTTAGTGGTTCTGGCATCTGCCTGACAAGCGCAAGGCCATGGGTTTGATCCCCAGTAACCACATGTCACAATGCCGGGCACGATGACTCACATCTACCAGCAATCAGTACCACACACCACAATGCCAGGCGTGGTGGTTCATGGCTGTAATCCCAGCATTCAGGAGGCAGAGGCAGGAGGGTTACACAGTGAGTTCAAGGCCAGCCTGAACTACATAAAAGCGAGAACCTGTCTTTAAAAAAAAAAAAAAAAAGATTAAACATACCACATTTGGCTTGTTTTTTTGTATTGTTTTTGTTCTGAGGTAATGGATCTGAACCCAGGACCTTCACTCTGAGCTGTATTCCTGGCCCTCTTCTATTTTGAGACAGGGTCTCACTAACTTGCTAAGCAATATAGGCTGGACTCAAACTTATAATCCTCCCTCTATAGCCCTCAGAATGCTGAGATTACAGGTCTAGCTACCATGTAATCCCAGGTCTAGCTAGAATTACACATCTAGCTACCATGGTTTTATAAAAAACAGACACCAAAATTATTTGTCTAAGTTTTTGGTGTATGAAAGGGGAAGATTTTACACAACTGAATTCACTGGAATAGGACAGCTCTCGCCTCTCCAGGGTCTGGGACCACCAGAACATTCTAAGAGGGCTGCTGAGGACAAAGGGGAGTAAGGGCATCCAGGACTCCCCTAGGCACAGCCGGGTCCTCTGTGGAGCTAACAGCTCAGCCAACCTGGCCCCTGTCAGGGCACCAGAAGCTGCCTGGGGGTGGGGGAGAAACCTTGCTGACTGCTGCATACCTTTGGCATGAAATGTCCAGCCTCTCCGCCAGTACTCCTGTAGCTGGACCCGCTCCTGTTGCCCAAGGCTGCACACCTCGCTGTAGAACTGCCGCTCAATGTGTACATAGGCCGCCGGGATGGCACCAGCCACACCCTTGGCCCCGAAGAAGCCATTCACCTCTGGGGAGGCCAGTAGGATCTGGTACTCAGCCCGTGTGCCCAAGACGAGGTCCATGTAGGTCTGGGTCAGGTTGAAGTAGCCAGTGGTGAGGTAGACCTTGGCACCTCGCTCAGCCTCAGTTAGCAGGGTCTCAGTGACAATCTCGTCAATCTGGATCTCAAAAGGCTTCATTTGGATCAATGGATAAATCCAGGTGTCGGGTGCTGGTCTCCGATCACCAGCGGCTGCTGCCTCTTCCTGGGTCAACAATGAGTCATTATGGAAGGTCTGGGCATGTAGCATCTGCTGCCGCGTCCTGGCCGAGTGGATCACATCCATGACCCGCTTATTGGCCGCCTTGCAGTAAGCAGCCCGGTCACCTACGACACATGAGAAAGAGAAGACGGGCTGTCGGGACACTGCGGGCTCAGGGCACATACATATGACAGGCCAGTGCCAATGCTGCAAGTGATCACGTGAAGAGCACACGCCAAGTGAGCTCAAGGAGCAATGCCCTGAGCAAGCTCCCTCCAAGCCTGGGGCAGCAGGCACGGGTCCAGCTACTGCTGCCTACGCCAAGAAACTTCCCCTCAGCACCTATGCACAGGGAGAAGGGAAAGGACATGTCTAAACACAACTCCAAATGCAGGCAAGATGAACTCAGGGTAACGGAAGTCAGGACAGTGGTTGCAGGAGGATTGCACTACACTCCTAGGAATGATCGTGGGGGTTTCCGGAGAGCGAGCCACCATGAACAGGTTACACTTCGAGATAAAGTTCATGTGGGCTGGGGTGTGGTTTGGTGGCACAGCACAGGCACATCCGCACAAGGTCATGGCTGTGATTCTCAGCAAGACAAATAAATACACGTGTTAACATAACAAAGGAGCTATGGGTGCAGACTGACGTTACTACTTTCCTGGAGGCAACCGCAGAGTCCCCAGAGACAGGCTCTGGGCTCTAGGAGGTGCTGCTCACAGATAGACAATACACTGGTGACAAGCGGCTGTGTGGACACCGTAGATGGAAAGTCACAACTGTAGGTGCTACCAGGAGACAAGAAAAGACTAGAAATCAGCTGGGCATGGGGGGCATGCACCTGCAATCCCAGCATTCCCACAGGCTGAGGCAAGAGGATCAGGAGTCCAAATGCAGACTTGGCCACTCTGAAAAGTAGCAAGATCCTACCTCAAAACTTAAAAAACAGAGGTGGGGATTTAGCTCAGCAGTCTGCCTCGAAAGCACAAGGTCCCAAATTCGATTCTGGGTAGCACATACCACAGTGCTAGGTGTGATGGCTCACACCTATAATCCCAGCATTGGTGGAGTGGGGCACCAGAGACAGGACTGCTTTGAGTTCAAGCCAGCCTGGGCTTCATAGTGAGTTCAAAGCCAGCTTGAACTACAAAACAAGACCTTGTCTCAAAAAAAATAAAGGTCCTGGGTTCAACTGCTGGTACTTAAATTTAAAAAAAAAAAGGTTGGGGATGCAACTGAGTGGTAGTGTACCCCTTGGTACTGGAATAAAAGTACAGTGACAAAACTTGAGCATCACACTAGCAGCTGGCAGCTAACAGCAATGCCACACAATCATGGCCGCACTGGGCAGCCACAGCACCTTGGCACACGGCAGCTCCTCTACCAGGAGGTCCATTTAGGTGCTTCCTGCTAAGTGCACTGGAAATGAGAGTCCTTCTTACAAGGTCCAGGTTTAACCCCCTGCCCAAGTTGTGGACACTGCTGCAAACATAGTAGCAGTCCCAAGGGCCACAGAAGGCTACAGCCACAGGAATCACGGGAAGGTAAATGCCCAGGAAAGCTGCGCCAGGACTGCCTGTTTCCACTGAGCAGAGCTAAGAGCTCTCATGTTTCACTTTCTAGGCAGGAGGCCACAGACCTCAATGGCGCTGCAAGCCACAGGTCTTCGTGACAGGAGGCTTGGAGAAGGCTAAGGAGGGTAGTCACTGGGCAGGTGCTTCCTGTAAGAACAGGGCAGGCACCTGGCTCATTTGCCCAGCACACCGGCCCAAACACACACTTCCCCCTTCCTCAGTCAGCTCTCCCAGGCACCACATGACTGACAGCCAGTAAGTCCACAATGGCCTGGCTTCACAATCCAAGGCAGAGGAAGGCCCTGCCATCCTATCTTCCACTCCTGGGGCGAGGGCCCCCAGAGGTATGCTCTCCTGGCCTTCACCCTACAACGCAGGTGGGCAGCAGGATTGGCCCTACCTTTGTAAGGATGCACCATCCCATCCACCATGTGCACAGTGTCGTCCCCTTGCAGCTGCAGGGACACATCTGCCACCGCGTCCACTAGCTCTGTGAAGAAGTCAGCAATCTCTGCACAATCCTGCAAGAACACGTAGCGGTCCTGGCGGTTGGTGAAGTAGGAGTCACTCAGGTTTGCACTACAGGGAGGAAGAAGCAGCGAGGACTTAGGCAAAAGTGTGCACTGGTGTGGCCTGGTGACACAGGCCTCAGGAGTGACAAACTCAGGTGAGGACACAGAAGGAACCAGTGAACAGCAGCTGCTGAGCAATGTCCACAGGCAGGAGACTAGGCCAGAGTAGCCTAAGTCACACAAAATGCAGACTGCGCCTGCCAGGAGCTGACCCAAGCTGGCTCTCAGAAAGTGGACTCTCAGAGGGGCCTCTCAGAGCCCTTGCTCAAGCCAAAGGACCCAGACTTCCATCCCAGCTCTGGTTTTGTTTCTTTGGACTCTGCCTAAGTTAGTCATCTTCAACTCTTGCTTTTTCATGTCTAAAGTGAGGAAAATACAGTGCCTGTGAGATTGAGTAAGACACAGGATTAGCATAGCAGCTAACCCCAGGAAAGGCTCAAACAATGACAGCTACCCTCCCATTGGCCTCTGTAGGCTCCAGCTCCCACAGCAGAGAGGGGACTACGGGGAAGGCTCAGTGTCCACAGCCACCAGAGAGCAAGATTTGCCACGCCCTAGGGAATGAGCTACCCTTTCTCCCTGGTGCACAGACTTCCTCCCTGAAAGCATACAAGTGCAATCACTGATGGGGGAGGTAAACTCACCCACTCAAGATAACATTGTTGTCAAAGAGGTACACTTTGATGTGCTGGAGGCCAATGGTTTCATTAAAGCGCTCAGGTATAAGGAGTCGGAGAAGTCCACGGAGATTTGGAGTGTGGAAGAGGGAAACTCGGACCTGCTCTGGAAACCTCTGCAGGAGTGGCAGCAGCATTGTGCGAGAGTTCTTCCTGCCTGGATGGGAAAGAAGGTGGCTCGAGACTGACACTAGGAAGATGCCCGCCCTGCCTGCTAGGAAGAAACCAATGCCAAGTGGGCCTCACTTGTCTTGTGCTGTGTCTGAATCAGCAGGCCAACGGTGCTGCCACAGCCAGAGGACCTCTGGATTACTGCCTACCACGTGTCAGGCCAGGGCGAGTGCCCAGAGAAGCAGACACCCAGCACCCACTCCCTCTCCTGGTAAGTGCACCATGCCACGCCCAGTATCTGCCTTCCTGCTCTGCTGAAGACGACTGACCATTGGCCTCAGCTCCACAGAACACACAGGCTGAGGGCAGCTGCTCAAGGGCTGCAAGCCCCTGACAACAGCTAATTCAGAGCTAGACCTACAGTTCCTGGCAGCCACCCAAGAGATTTGCTGGCTCCCAGAGAAGCAGACTCTTCTAAGGGACAGGCACACAGGAACGTGAACAAGGCAGCTGGGGAGGGGGCCCGGCCTCCAGTGGCCCCACGCGGCAGGCAGGCCTGGGCCTCATCTCTGCCTGTGCTCAGTCAAAGAAGATGAAGGGGGCCAGGCACATACAATACCTACCTCTTGAGCCCCTCGTGAAGTCCAAGAGAATGGAGACCTTGAGGTCAGAAGGAAATTTTGCTTGCAATGACTTTTCTAGAGTACTTTCCAGGCAATCCACCTGTCAGAAAAATAGAGGCACAGCAGTAAGGTCAAAAAGATGTGTGTGCATTTAAACAGCCTAATTAGTTCAGCTAACACCCTCACCATCCTCTCCGAGCACAAGCACTCACACACACACTGCACTCGAAAGCTGATACTACAAACGTTCTGCACGAGATGGCCCAGAATGACAACCAGGGCAACCATGGACCTCTCTGAAGCCTGGGCCTCAGGAGACAAGACTGTGGGGCAGAGGCTGCAGCTCAGTGGCCTGCACCTCACCACAGGCTCCAACACGCTTTCCAAGACACTAACTCCCACACATAAAAACAGACAGATTACCCTCATGGAAACACAACAAAGAGATGCAACAAATCCAGATGCAACCTGCCCAGTGGCCCTGCTCCATGGGCTGACACTGAATTCCTCTCCCATGAGTGCAACCACGTGGCTCAAGGAGCAGCATTCAGGCTAAGCTGCCTTTCCGAGTGCCTTTCCGATCATCTCCAAACCCACACCCTGCATTACTTCTCAGCTCCTACCTGGAGTTCTGAACACCAGAGAAATAGTACGTAGCAGGCACACAAGCAGCAGGCCCACCTCCCTCCCTCCCCAGGAAGCTGTCCTAGAGACTGGAACAGTAATGATCTCACTCCAAACTCCCTTTAATTCACATGTTGCTGGGACAGATCCCCTGGATAAACCTGGCAATCTCAGCTCCTTCCCACCTCTGCCCACCTCACTGAGTGGCAAGCCAGCAAGTCCGGGTAGGACTAGATTGGCCCAAACGTGGAACGCAATGCCACCCTTGGCACACCAGGCCAGCTGGCCACCCTGACCTATACTTGGGTTCATTTGTCTAGTACAGGGTCAGAAATCTCTTGCTGAAAAGGGTGGCTAAGGGAACCTTTCAGGCTCTGTTGGCCAAACCATCTTTCACTTCAACAAAGTTGAGCTGCTGTTTCCTGAAAACAGCCATGGACAGGACAGTGCTAAGTGTGGCTATACTCTAATAGAGCACTGACAGATTTGAAAATGTAAATTAGTATATTTCGCATGAGCCACAAAATAGTCTTTTCCTTGGGTTTTTTCCAATCACTTGAAAACATGTAAATCATTCTTAGCTCAGAAGCCATATAAAAGCAGCCAGTGTGAGTCAGACACAATGGCATATCCCTGATCCTAGCACTTGCAAGGCTGAGGCAGGAGAATCACCAGTTTGAGGCCAGCCTGGGCTATACAGCAAGACCCTGTCACAAAAGAAAACCACAATAAAACCAAGTAGTAATGGGCCAGGGATTTAGCTCAGTGGTGGAAAGTGGGCATGTGCAATGCAAGGGCCAGAGTTTGATCCCTGGTAACCACATACAACAAAGCAGAGCACTGACACTCATGCCCACCAGCAATCAGAACCACATTCCACAGTGCTAGGCGTGGTGGCTCACGCCTGTAATCCCAGCACTTGGGAGGCAGAGGCAGGAGGATTGCTGTGAGTTCAAGGCTGAGCTCAGGAAAAGCCTGAACTACAAAAATGAGACTCTGTCTCAAAAAAAAAGAAAAAGAAAAAAGAAAAAAGCAGGGCCGGGAATATAGCTCAGTGGTTCCAGCGCCTGTCTTGCAAATGCAAGGGCCCGGGTTCGATCCCTGGTAACCACATAACAATACTGGGCGTAGAGATTCACCCCAGCAGCAACCAGTACCACATACCATAGTGCTAGGCATGGTGGCTCACGCCTATAATCCCAGCACTTGGAAGGCAGAGGTAGGAGGATTGCTGTGATATGAGTTGGAGGCTGAGCTCAGGGCCAGCCTGAACCACAAAGCGAGACCCTGTCTCAAAATACCTTAAAAAAAAAGCAAGCAGCAGGCCAGACTAGGTTGGGGGGCTGCTGTTTACTGAGCCTACACTGGTAGGCAGAACAGCCCCCACATCCCTGTGCAGGGGAAGGAAGACATTGGCCAGCACCTGACTAGGCCTCCTCATGCCCTCCTGAGCCCCCACCACTGGGCAACAGGGCAAGTGCTGGCTGTGTGGCAGAGCCCAAGGATAGGAGGTGCCATGTACAGCCAAGTCACCTGTTCAGCTCAGCTGCCCTGGGTCTGAACCAGTAACGTGCAAACAAGCCAGGAGCACAGAGGCACAGGTCTGTCATTCCAGCACCCTGGGAGGCTAAGGCAGGACTGCAAATTGAAGCCTTGTCTCTCCAAACATAAAAAAGAGGATGCAGGGCTAGGGATTTAGCTCAGTGGTGCCACACCTGCCCAACAAGCACAATGTCTTGAGTTTGATCCTACATGCCCCAAAAAAGGAGGAACCCCTGTGGATATAGAGAAGACTCTTGGTTCAATCACTCAGAGCCCCAGGCAGTGGCAACGTCTGAAGGCCCATCTGCTCTACATGAGCCTTACCAGCTCCTGTTCCAAAGGTCCCACACCCAGGTAGAGAGATGCCATCACGACCCGCCGCTTGGCTATTTTTATCTGCCCCTGAAAGAGGAGAAACAATTGAAAATGTAACCATTTGTCATTTTCATAGTTCAATGAAAACACATAATCCTTCAGCCTCACAGATGATACTGTAAGCTGAGCTTCCCTATGTCTTCACCGGTGAAAATTTAAACAAAGTCTAAAATGTACGTGGTAGCTTGCTACATAACAACTCACAGTCCTACTTTAGAGTATTCAGTCCCAGAGTAAGGCACACTACTGTCCAACAGAAGATGAGAGGCAGCTATCTAAGACTGAAGGAGAAGTGCTCGCACATGAAGGTCCATGTGGCACTGTGGGAAGATAACAGCAAGTCATTTGGTACAGTGCACACCATGCCCCTTTCACACTTGCACCCTGTGCAGATGGCTGAGCACATGCCTGTGCACATATATGTCTGCAAGAGCATGAAAAGCAGTCACCACGCTGCTGAGAGAGGTCCCCAAGAAGCACAATGGGCAGGAAAGGGATCCTGGGTTCATTCTGCTCCCTGGCCACCATCTGTATGGTCGAGCAGGTGTCACCCTGAAATGCAGACAGACAGGTGCACAGATACATGCAGAGCACAGTGACATCCCAATGCCCAATGCTGCCCAGCCAGGAGAATAACAGACCCCATCTTCAAAGCTGTGGGGACCCTGGCCTCCTAAGTGTGGCGAGGACAGAAAGACCAGAACCACCAGAGGCCAACGGCAAGGGATACAGAGCAAGGTGACGGGGAGGGGAACACACACACCTCATGCCACTTCTCTATCCACAAGGGATGTTGCTGAGTTTGCTGCTCAGGGGGCTAAGGCAGAAGGATAGCAAGTTCAAGGTCAGCCTAAGCAACTTAGCTAGAATAAAATATGTAATAATAGAAGGGATACAGCCCAGAGGCAGAGTACTTGCCTAGCATGAAAAAGGTCCTGGGTTCGACCCAAGTATTGCCCCAAAAAAAGAAACAAGAAAGGATGTCATCCCATATCTTCCACACAGGAAAGTGGGCATGTGCACTACACAGATATAGAGAAGCCTCAGGTATACTGAGAAAACACAACAACCTCCCAGTTTGCTATTCCCTTTGCTTTGTCGGCTATTAATAGATGTTTAGCCAGGTATGACGGTGCAGGCCTATACTCCCAGCACTTGGGAGGCTGGGACAGGAGGATTACTGCAAATTCGAGGCCAGCCCAGGCTGCCTCATAAGTTCAAGGTCAGCCTTAACTTCACAGCCAGACCTTGTCTCATAAAGTAAGTGAATGAATGAATCAATCAATCAATGATGCTTGCAAGGGCAATCATGAAAAAAAGCAGCAAATCCAATTCAGCTTGGGCAACCACAGCATATCTCTGATTGCTTACAGTAGGACACCAGGTCCCATACAGGGACCAGGAAGAAATCAACATTGTCTTCTATCCCCACAGGTCACAGGCTGCTGTCTGTTCTAGGAAGAAACATGACACTCTGTAATGGGAGCCAGAAGAATCTGGCCTCAATTCAGCCCGAAGGCTTAAGTAAAGCAGCCCTGGGCTTCTCAACCCTCAGACAGGCCTCTCTGCCCTGTCAGCCGCTGCAGCCCTGCCCACGCCACCCATCCAGCCAGAAGACATGGTGGCCAGGGCTACCCTGTGGCTGTGGAGACAGTCACTCACCCACCCAGGGTCCGTTAGGGGTCCATTAGGACACCGAGCAGGACGGGCTTGTAAAACAAAGGAGGGGCAGACAGCAGGCTGCAGCACCTACTCTCACCAATGAGGACACACAGGACAGACATGTGGGCCAGGAGGGCAGGCGGGTAAGAGGGAGAACAAGGAGACAGGCCATGTGCACACGTGCAAACACACACACACACTCCCTTCTGGAATCAGCCAGCAGCCAGAAATGAAGTTAAATGTGGATCAACAGAATGAGACGCCAAAGGAGAAAAAACAGGCAGGTATTCGACAGCTCTGTGTGCAGGAAGACGAACCCTTCTGCAGGTCTTGTCACCTCCCACCCGCCCGGTCACATCAGACCTCCATTCTACACCACTGCTGATATGAATGCAGAGGCTCACACTCAAAACGGAAAGTGAACTGCTTCATTCCAATTAGCACTTCAGCTGTGAACGATTAGACGTGGCAATGGACACGTAAGGAGCATGGTGGGAGCTGAACCCTGAAGTGCAAAGATGCCTTCAATAATGGAGGAAGAAGGAGGTGGCGTATTCCTTTGATAGTCTCAGAAAAGGAGGCTGAGACCTAGAGCAGGGTGTTGGAATTTCCCAGCTGGGCACTGGGCACTGGGCACTGGCTGCACCTTAAGAGCCTCCACAGGTCTCTACTGCATCTGCCCAATGGCAGCCCTGGGCTTGCTGACACTTCCAGGGGCAGAGGTCCACCCTGCACAGACCTGACGGAGGCTCACTTCCCATCCTCCAGCGAGGACACACGGGGAGGCCCAATACGTTCCCTGACTCCCTGAGTGTGCACGTGAGCTCACACTCAACCCCTGTGCAGCTGAAACCGAGCAGACAGAACCCAAAGGCAAAACAGCCTGAGAAGCACTAACGGAGGTCACCGTACTAACCCACACTGACCCACAGTTCTGTCAACTCTTCTTCCTGCACACCTGCGTGCATGTGTGCATGTATGTGTGCGTCACTGGGGCTTGAACTGGGACCTTCATACAAAGTTGCATCCTCAGTCCTGTTTGTTAACTTTTTTTTGAGACAGGGTTTCACAACGTGGTTCTGGCTGGCCCTGAACTCACTATGTAGCCCAGGGTGGCCACAAACTCAGCAATCCTCCTGCTTCAGCCTCCTTAGCCCTGGGCTTACAGGCACATGCCGGCTCCCATTTCCCACTTCTGTCTCCTTGTCTTCAGATACAACTTACCTTCATGAGCTCGAAGAACTCCCCTGGGGAGGAGAGTACTCTGACATGAGAGCTGGAGACACCAAACTCAGGAACCAGGTTTCGGATCCACTGGAACCTGTGCACACCCTCTGGACACAGGCAGCACGGTGGGGAAGTGATCTGGGGTGCAGCTGGGGACAGCAAGGGAGCCAGTAACAGCCATGGTGACCTGGTTAAAGAGATACATGAATGAGTTTCCTCTTCAGTACCTCTGCAGGTGCTGCTCTGGGCTGCTGGGGTAGGTTTTCTTTTGACTGATTTCAGATAGTGAGCTGGGCCGGTGGCATACCCTATTATCCTAGCACTCGAGAGGCTGAGGCAAGAGGGTCACCTCAAATTCAAGGCTAGCCTGGACTAACAGTGAGTTCAAGGCCAGTGTAAATTACACAGCAAGACCCTGTCTCAAAAACAGATGACAGATCAATAGATAGACTGCCCAAGCTGGTACGCGGTGATGCACATCTAAAAACCCCAACATCTGAGAGGCTGATGAGGAGGACTGCAAGTTCAAACCCAGCAACAACAACTCTCCCAACTGATCCTACAAGTTAGCAAGTTCCTGTCTCAAATTTAAGGGGGTTGGGGTATAGTTGTGAGAAAGCGCAGGGATCCATCCCTAGTACTGAGCAAGGAGGGAGGGAAGAGGGAGCACGAGCCATGCTCTGCAGAAGGGTTTTCCCTTTAGCCTGCTCTCCTTCTAAAACCTCAACGAGCTACTGCTGAGCAACTCAAAGTGCCAATGCCAATGAAGAGACCCTAGACTTTAAGTCAGTTCCAAACAACTCAGGGACCACATTTACAGTAACCACAAGTAAACTCACAATAGTAACCACCTGGTTAATACTACCTCCAAAAAAATCCAGCTAAGAAAATTAACCTGCAGATTCCTAAAAGGGCAGGTCTGGTAGAAGTCTGAGCTTGCTATATAGACCCCAGGCCCTATGATTTGTGAGATTAACAAAACCTCTGTTCAAGGAAAATACTGGTAAAATATTTTTTTTAAACAGATCTAGCTGGGTGTGGCGGTGCATACCTGTAACCAAAGCTGAGGCAGGAAGATTAATGCAAGTTCCAGGCCAGCCTGTGCTATCTAGTGAGTTCAAGGCCAGAAAAAGAATCTGTCTCAAACAAAGAGAGAGAGGGGGAAAGGGAGAAGGAGAAGGAAAGAGAGAGAGAGAGCAGGCATGTAAGCAAACTCAGATCTGGCTGCTTGCCGCGGCACATGCCTATCATCCCAGCATCCCAGACTCAGTAACTTAGTGAAATCCTGTCTCCAAATAAAAAACAAGAAGGGCTGCAGGCCGGGGATTTAGCTCAGTGGTTCCAGCATCTGCCTGGCAAGTGCAAGGTCCTGAGTTCGATCCCTGAAAAGCAGGCTGAGACCAAAAGCATACCACAATGCTGGCCATGATGGCTCACACCTGTAATCCCAGCACTCGGGAGGCAGAGGCAGGAGGATTATTGAGTTCAAGGCTGGCCTGGGCTGCATAGTGAGTTCAGGGCCAGCCTGAACTACAAAGTGAGATCCTGTCTCAAAATAAATAAATACATAAATAATAAAAAGGGTTAGGATGTAGCTCACTGCAAGGGCCCTGGGGCGTCCCTATTACTGCAAAAAAAAAGGGGGGGGGGAAACTTGAAGAGAAAAATAGAGCATGAAAAGACTGAAGAGAGGAGCCATCTGTCTCTAGAGACAATGGTGATGGTGAGGGCCCTTCACCAGCAGCCGTTTCCTCCCCAGCAGTCACGCCTCACCTCTGGCCAGCCCTGACTGTATGCTCCAAGGTGAGATCCCCACATACCCAGCCTGTGCAAACCCACCCTACCGAGTTCCCATCCTGACCACAGCAGCAAGAGAACCCTCTTCAGGTGAGACCTGCAGAGGACTCTGGGGAAAGGAGGCTCCAACACCCCAAGCGTAAATGGCCATGATTCCAGGAAGATGATTTCACTGCTGGCCTCATCACAGAGTGCTGAGTCTTCCCAGGGCTCCAACGGCCCTGCACAGATGCCAGATGGCCAGGGCTGTGCTTCCCAGAAAGCCCCCCAGTCTGCCACAGCCAACTCACTGCCAAGGACACCTCAGTCAATGGGGAAGGGCCTCTTCCCCAGGCCTGGAAGCCGGGCCAGAACAGCCTCAACACCAGGACAGAGTGGCAAGCAGCAGTCCCTCCCAATCTGCCCCAGGCTGGCCGGCCGGACAATGACACTCTGGACAATGACACTCTGGGCTGCCCGCTCACAGGGAAAAGGCTGGAACTTGAACGAGGGCCTGCTACCTCCATGTCCCAAATAATGAGCTTGACAGCAGCCCCAAGGGGAAAGGGAGAAGAACCCTTTGGAGCAGGAGACACCGTGAAAGAAGGGGAAGAAAGTCTGCAGGCAGCCTGGCAAGCAGAAGCCCCAATGGGCCCAGAGTAACATCCGTGGGCAGTGAAGTGTGGTCGGCGCACAGGGGTAAGCCCACAGCAGCACGTCAGTGTGAGCCTGCCTGGTGAGGCTCTTCAGAATCTCTCAGCCCACCTGAACAGGCCAGAGGGCTGTGAACCAGCTTCCAAAGAAGAAAGTGCAGAAACCCTCCCCGTGCAAGGCCACCAGGTGAGGGCAAAAGCCACCAGGAGGCCAACCCCAGCCTCGCCAGGGGCACCCACCACCGACCATGGCGACACACACAAAGGCCCAAGCAGTCTTTCTGCCTCCCACAGCTGTGGTCAGCTCACAAACTTCTACACCTGGAATTATCTAAGAACACAGCAGAAATACTCAATGGCATTAGATGTCAAAATCTACGGAACATGCTTCAGGTCCCTAGAAGGGGAGCAGGTAATGCCTGGTACTGGATGGGACTACCTACCTTCAATAGGAATTGAAAACCTGGTAGAATTCATAGGGAACTTAGAGGATAGGGGCTCAGGCAAAGACACGCAGGAGCAGATGCACTCAGAAGACCTGGAAGACCCACACTCAGCAGGGAACCTGGAGAGGGCCTCAGCAGCCACCACTCCCACCTTCCTGGAGGAGCCACCTGGGCAGGAAGTGGCCCCACCACAGCTCCCTCAGCAAGGCCCCTCCTTCTGGGAAGCCCCTCTGCCCCTCTGTGAATGCCTTACCAAGCCCTCGTTGCAGAGCTACTGAAGACATTTTTGTGTTGGCTTCCTGTGTACTGTCAGGTTTATCTTTGTTAGAAGCCAGTTAGGTCTCACCAATTCAAAGTGCCCATTATTATCTACCCTAGAAGAGGAAGGTACCCCACAAGGCTGCAAGTGTCTCACACCAGGATAGGGAGGAGACTCACGCAGAGCGGGCCAGATGCGGGCAGGCTGCGCCAGGCCTTGCTCGGGCCCTTTCTTTCCCCTCACCTTAGCCAGAACCCAGGATGGCAGGTTCCTGGCTTCCCACGGTGCAGCTCCTGGGAATTTTCTCAGGAAGTTTACCTCCACACCGACAGCAGCCTGCCACATAGTAATTGTCTCCAGAGGTGATGCCTGCACAAGAGTCCCCCCTCACCCAGGAGGTCACAAAGAAGCCACATGCCTCACCAAACACCAAGCCCCAAGGGATCTGAAGAGGCAGATCTGGTTATCAAAAGCGGAACTCTGTGTCACGCTCATCGTTTACTGAGTAACCAGGGCACACACACAATTTCCACATCGAGACCAACTCCCAAGTCATCTCTTTCTAAATACCATCTAGCACCCATTTCTAGTTATTAGAAGGAGGAAGTGGTGGGGAGGGGCCAGATGACAAGGCTCCACCCAGCCTGCCTCTCAGCAGGCCCACTCCTGTGCTCTGGAGTTCAGGGACAAAGAGAGCAGGCAGGGCTGGAACAGGCAGGCTCAAGTAGGGGTCCTCAGGGTGCCAGGACAGGGAGCTGCACTGCTTTGTCCTGCAAACCGCACCAATAACTCCGACAAACCAAAAGCACAAAGACATCCTAGAGGTGCAACAGGTGCGCATCCTCTTGGAATCCATGCACCTGGCTCTAGGTGAGGCTTCAGGCACATGACTTCACATGGCTTCTGGTGCACCCTGCAAATTCCATGACCTGGTGGCCCACTGCCCCCACCAGAGGGGGATGAGCATAGGCAGAGTCTGAAGGGAGGGGATGCACTAACAGAGAGGAAAGCATCTTCCTGTCGTCTCCAGGAGGACCCTGTTATCCCAGCACTCTAAGAGGCTGTGGCAGGAAGGCCACAAATTCAAGCCCAGCCTGGGCAGCTTAGTGACATAACAAGACCCTGTCTCAAAATAAAGAATAGAAAATTCTGGGGACATAGCTCAGTGCCAAGGCCTGAAAATACAGAAGAGGTCCACATCTCAGCCCGGAGCTCCAAGAGCAGGCAGCCACTCAGACAGGACAGCGGAGCCCAGGTGTGACGATGCACCCCTCCACTCCGCTGCGACGGGACCTGAGCTCAGCATAAAACGTGCGGCTGAGATGCCGCCTAGCACAGTTCTTTACAAAGGGAGCCTCCGGGAAACAGAAGATATCTGTCCCTTTAGTGAGGAGACAGGAGTTTCCTGTCTCACTGAACTTTTTGGGCTGAATACACTGGCACACCTCACATTTCTTCTCTGGATGAGGCTGGGGACCCCATGTGCTCCGTGAAGGGGTGCTAACAGGAGAGGCACCCCCAGGTATAACTCGGTCATGTATGTAAGGCCTTGGGATGGAGGAAAGAAGGGCGGGAGGGAAACAGGCAGGCAGGCGAACTCCAAGGTTACCTTGGCCTCCACCTCGCCGCTGGCACACACCCCTCCCTGTGCCCTCAGTCTCAGGACACAATCTACCTCCCTAAAGCAGTGTCTACCAACACAGTGGACACAAGTGCACACCAACTTCTTAGGGTCTTCTCTAAATAAAGTGTCTGAGGCTCTGAACAAAGACCCTGCTGAAGCTGGAGGAGTCCTGACTTTCCCACAAACGTGCAACAGACTGAAGCGTCGTGTCTGCCTTGCACTGTCCCTCACAGTGGGTGCAGAGCCACAGTGAGGGGTCCGTGAGCTCCGCTGAAACCATAAGCTTCACGGAACAAACTGTGGTTTGGATACCGTCCAAATCTGCACAAGATTATGCAAAAAGAAGTCTTTAAAAGAAACTGAGCCCTCTCCAGATTGCAGTATTTTTCAGAAACTACTTTTTAAGAAAAACCCACCCTGCTCAGCCCTCCCCCTGCCGTCAGTCATACATGATTAAACGTAACAAGTAAGCTGATGAGAAAAGAGCAACAGTCATAACACTTCCTGAGAAGGGCTCCAGAAACTACACGAAGGTCCCTCACTTCCTGCAACCATGGCGGGTGGCTCTTCCTGACTAACGCAAGACCTGAGCCCAGTAAGGGAAGTGATGTGGGTTCCCGGAGGTGACCAAAGCCCAGGGGCCTGCTGAACGCCCCCAGCAAGTGCCGATGGAGCCCAGGGCTGCCAGCAGTCAGCTACTCGACAACTCGGGATTCTTGGCCAAGCAGAAGTCACACTGAGGCGGGGGGGGGGGGGGGGTTTAAATACATTTACAATCCACAATCCACCCAGAGTCACCAAATGCACCAGGCACAAAATGCCTGATGAAAACCAATCACATGTTCTACTCCTGACCGGCTGAAGCCAACCTGTCTCCTGGCTGTCTTGAAATGACTGTTCACATTAATCAGCTCACACTACTTACAAGAGAGATTATCCTACCGAACATTGTAAGCCCAGGGTATTTTCTGTCTGCCTCGCTGCACACAACTGATAGAGCCTAACTCATCACCAGCTATAACATGGGCACAGATGCTCATGGTGGCATTAGCTTCATAAAGCTACAACCTGAAGCCAGGCTTGGGGCTGCACGCCCCGTAATCCCACACTCTGCGAGACTGAGGCGGGAGAGTGCAAGCCCAAACTGGGCAACTTATGGACTTGGAGAGACCCAGGATAAAATAGAAAGTGAAAGTGCTGCTTCAGTTTCCAGCACCACTGGGAATTCAGTCGGCTGCAAATCCTACTTTAATTCACAAGAGCAAAAATAAATTTAAACGATCTGGGAAAATTATGTGTTGATTCCAAATTATCTCCCACTTATTCATTCCACTGATACAACAAACCAAGGGATGGCCCTTCTCAACCCTAACAAGTAATGACACAGCCAGCACTTGGGAGGCAGAGGCAGGAGGATTGCCTAGGGTTCGAGGCTAGCCTGGGCTACGTAGTGAGTTCAGGGTCAGCCTGAACTACAAAGCGAGATCCCAGGGCTGGGATTTAGCTCAAGTGTCACTACACCTACCTTGGACACACAGGGGCCCCAAGTTCAATCCTCAGTACTGGGGGGAACAACAACAACAAAAAAGACCCTGTGTCAAAAACACTTAAAAAAAATAATAATAATGATGGGTCAATACCAGAAGTTTGAAGAAACAACAGTTTCTGGAAATCTGTTGGCTCCTCAGAGTAGAAATTAACTCAAAGCTGAACCACTGACCAGCTGTTACAGTGAAGGAAAATCTAACTGAAAAGACTGTCTGCTGGTTACCTGCTTTACCCTTACAACTCAAGGTGGCTAAGAATACCCATCCTGCCTCACAAAGTACACACATAACTACATATCTACAACAGAGAAAATGGGACTCAAGCATCAGAAATACAGATTTTACTTCACATATACCTCACACTGAAAACAATTTAAAAAAAAAAAAATACAAGGTCTTGCCTTGTAGTTCAAACTGGCCCCAAACTCACAACAGCCCAGACCGGCCCTGACCTCACAGCAATCCTCCTGCCTCTGCCTCCCGAGTGCTGGGATTACAAGCGTGAGTGACCACGCCCGGCACTGTGGTATGTGATATCGAGGATCAAACTTGAGACCTTATGGTTGCCAGGCAGGCGCCAGAACCACTGAGCTAAACCCTCAGCCCAAAAATAATTTAAAAGGTAAAAAAAGTAGGATACAGAAAAAATATTTCCTCATATGACAGGCAAGATCAGAATTAGGAACTAAAGCCCTCTGACACACTTCCTAGCAAGCCTCATCTACTCCAAATAAGGAGCCCATTCTGAACAGTTAACTCCAAACAATCTGAGGCTCCATCTCCCCTCCTGAACTTCAGCTCTCCTGTTGTCCACTGCGCACTGAACACCTCCACCGGGAGGCACCTGGACACTGAGCAGGGTGCCCTAAGTGGCCTCACGATCAGCTCCCAACCCAGTCCTTCTCTGTTTCCATGGTACCAGAGCAGAAACATGAACTACTGCTCTGACACGCCCCAAGCAGTGCTCCCTGTCATGTAGGCCTCTTTCTCATTCTCACTGCCCCCGACTTCATGAGGCCCCACCATCTCAGGTCTGAAGTATCAGCAAAGGAAAATATGCACGGGAATCCAGGGCAGCGGTGTGAGCTTGTAACACCAGCAACTTAGGAAGTTGAGACAAGATTGTGAGTTCAAGGACATCCTGGGCAACTCAGAAAGACTTTATCAAAAACCAAAAAAGCAAAAAAAAAAAAAAAAAAGCAGCAGCAGCAGCAACAGCAGGACAGCAGCTGCCACCACTGCAGCCAGGTATGGTGGTAAATGCTTGTAATCCCAGCATTAAGAGGCTGAGGCAGGAAGATCATGAATATGAGCCCAGCCTAGCAGAAAGACAGAAAGACAGAAAAACACACACTAGGACACACCTGAACTGAATCAAGTCCTAGGTTTAATCCCCAGTATGGGAAGGAAAGAGAAGAGGGAAAGGAGGGGAGGAGAGAACCCTAACTGCAATCCAGAGCTCGCCTCCCTGGGTCTCTCTTTCTGCCAGCAGCTCCTAGAAATGGTCTGAGTGCCTGCAGGTCTCAGAACTGCCCTCCGCTCCTGTTCTCATCACCCCCGTCTTGGGCACGTTCTCCCCCTTCTCTTCTTTGCCTAGTCCTCCTCTTTCAGAACAACTCTGGGGCACTATCAGGAAGCCTTCCCCACTCTGGGTGCTCCATCACCTTCCACACTACTTCCCGTCACTATCTGCTCTTGGGTCTGAGCACCCTGAGGGCAAGGCTGTGCCTGCCTCCATCTTTACTTCCCCAGGGCCTGACAGAGCAGCACTTCACACACCGTGAATAAGTCAATTATCCACGGAGCCCTAATGATAGTGAATCAGATGCTTGCTTAAGAGGAAACAGCAGTATTTCAAGATCACTAATTAGAAACGAATGTAAGTAGAGTTCTCGGTCTCTATGGCCATGGCTAAGCCTTCAGAGAAACCACAGCAGTAAAAGAACCGTTCGCCCTGCTAGCCACAAGGATTCACCTGCCCCTTCAGGAGCTGAGTCAGACTAGTGAGCTGAAATCTAAAATAACTTAAGCTCATGACTACAGAGAACTATTACCAATGAATCAGTGAGCAGAATTACAAGAAACCACATGGTTCGGGGAATGAGGAATTGGGAGGTACAGCAGAACAATGGAGAAGAAATGAAAGTCAGGGTGAGTGGCCACAACAGACATGAGTAACTCCAAACACCACGGTCACAAAGAACCAGAAAATGACGCATGCCTGTAATTCCAGCATTCGAGGAGGCTGAGGCAGGAAGATCCCAAATTCAAACCAACCCTGGGCAACTCAGTAAATTAGCAAGATCACCTCCAAATAAAAAATTCTAAATGGTTGTGTTCAATCACCAATACCACTAAAAACAAAAACAAACAAACAAAAAAACAGAAAAAATCTGGAAATTAAACAAAGGAAATAATAGTCAGAAACCTATAGTACCACTCAATATTGGTCAACGCATTTGTCCTCATCCTATAGATTTTATTTTCACAGATTATAAAATGTGAATTTCTTCCCAAGAAACTGAATTTAGCTGGGCATTGTGGCACATGCCTGTAATCCCGGCACTTGAGAGAATGAGGCAGGAGGATAACCTGAGTTCCAAGCCAGGCCAGGCTACATAATGAGTCTAAGACCAGCCTGGACCACACAGCAAGACTCTGTCTCAAAAAAAAAAAAAAAAATTGTGGATAGGGATGGGGTGAGATGGGGTGGGAGGTTAAAAATGATTAAAATATTATATATATATATTCTCCATAATGAATATAAATATTATATATAAAAAACATGGGTTTTTTTTTTTTCCTTTTTGGGTTTTTTTTTTTTTGAGACAGGGTCTCGCTTTGTAGTTTAGGCTGGCCCCGAGCTCAGCCTCAAACTCACATCACAGCAATCCTCCTGTCTCTGCCTCCCGAGTGCTGGGATTACAGGCGTGAGCCACCATGCCCAGCACTGTGGTATGTGGTAATGATTGCTGCTGGGCGTGAGTCTCCACACCCAATATTGTATGTAGTTTCCCGGGATCGAACCCAGGCCCCTGAGCTTGCAAGACAGGCACCGGAACCACTGAGCCAAATCCTCGGCCCCGCTTTTTGGTTTAAGATAGAGTTTCACTATGCATTTTAGACTGGCCTTGAGCTGGTGATGATCCTCCTGACATATATTCTGTCGATGGTTTGATTCCTGGACAAAAATGTCATCTGACTGCCCTACCCACTGGAATGAACAGGTCATTGGCTACACATCAGTTACAGAAAATGAAGCCACCTCTTCCACCCTTCCCACCAAGTTCACCAACGTGTAACATAAGCCTTTTTTCACCAACAGGCTTCTAAGAGTTCTTGCTTGGACTCTACTACCTAAAAGTTTCCCTCAATCAAACTTGAGTTTTTGCTGAAAATCCTTCTGTGCTGCTCAATATGAAAGAGATCCTTTCTAAACCTACAACCAGCACACAGCTGAACTCCAGAGCTCTGTACTAAAGATCAGCAGTCAAATTTCACTCAAGGGTCACTGCATATAAAAGTCTGAAACGACAGTGTCAGACAGAGTGACCTTCACCTGGGAAGGTAAGGCAGAAAGATGGCCATAAGTTCAAGGTTAGCCTGGGCTACATAGCGAGACTCTGTCTCAAAAAAAAAAAAAAAAAAAAAAAACTAAAACAAGAGCTAGGGTAGAGCTGAGTGATACTTAACCACTGGAGGCCCTGGGTTCGACTTGCAGCATGGGATGGGGGGGACCTCTCAAATAATGCAACATCAACTAAAGGATGCAATTTCAAGACCTTTAAAAAAATCAAGTGTAATAGTCAAATCTCTCTAATAAGAAAACTATTTACTCAGAGAATTGCCCCCTTCCTTTAATATTAGCAATAGCAAAAGGCTTCTTAGGTCAGCTTGTTCTTGACAAATATTTAAAAGACCAATGGCTGAACAAATTGCTTCAAAGCCTACTTCACCATTTACATAACTCACTTCAGTACTTTTCCAGAACACAGGCCCTTTGAAAAGTGTAAGAAAGTTCTCAAGTGGTGCCTCTTCCCAGGCCTGAGCGTTACTGACTCAGGATTGCTTCACAGCCCACCCGGCAGGATGTGAGACATGCTGCTGCACACTATCCCAGCAAGATTGATTCACACCCGCCAAATCACTTTACTGCCAGGATTACTTAAGGAAAAAAGACCTCTCTGGACCCAGACAGTACCTCTCAGGTCAGGACTCTCCCGCACTCACATCTTGGGGCTCAAGCCAGGAAATGCACTTTAACCTAGGGGCTCACCCTGCGCCCCCTGCATAGACTCCCCAGTCCCTCTTCCACAGCGCTAGTGGACAATGGCCGGAGCTCGCCCCTAAGCACGCCGGAGAGGGAAACAATGCCTGGGGAGGACCCTGAGCTAGCCCAGCTGAGAGCCGCGCTCCGGGATGCCCACCTCCCTCCGGCAGCCTGCGGAGAAGCCTAGGAGGCCCGAGCGAAAGCTGGGGCGCGGGTGAGGTCTCCTCCGGCACCAGCCGCAGATCTCACCTTCTGCGCCGGCGGTCCCGGTTCCTACCGAGGCGGTCGGACAGTCGCCCTAGCAGCGCGGCCAGTCCCGGCCGGCCAGGCAGGAGGCCCAGCAGCCGCCTCCAAAGCACCGGCCCCGCCGCCGCCGCCGCCGCTGCCGCCATGGAGACTCACCGCTTCCGCTTCCGGCGCGCGTGAACTTTATTGAGAACGCAAGCGTGGACACAGGGACAGCGCGCAGGCGCAGGAGGCCTGCCCGACTGAAGGCTCTCTGTGCAAGGCTCTCTGTGCTTCTCCTCTTGGGGTTCAGTTTTCCCTCTGGGGACCCCAGTGGAGGGTGAGCGTGCTAAGCCCTCAAGGCCACAAGCCCACAAGGCTGCCTACTCATCAAGCTGGACTTGATGGGTCATGTTAGGTTTATACAACGTCCCCAAGGTGCTAGACCTGCACAAGGCCCTGTAACTTGTTAACCGCTGACTAGCAAGCTGCACAGATCCATGGAAAATCCCCGGTAGACTTGGAACAGGGTAGGGTACTGGTGCGTTTTTCACCTTATCAGCCCCAGCACCTGCAGCTCTGGCACAGAGCGGCATCTCTCTGTGAGACAGTGACATACCTTTTACCTCATACACAACCTGCCCTGGCCCCGCTCTGTACAAAATAAGCTGGAGAAGCACATGCCGATAAACAAAAACACTTTTTATAGGTCACTATTTTTTTTTTTTTTCTTTTTGAGACAGGGTCTCGCTTTGTAGTTCAGACTGGTCCTGAGCTCAGCCTCAAACGCACATCACAGCAATCCTCCTGCCTCTGCCTCCCGAGTGCTGGGATTACAGGCGTGAGCCACCACGCCCAGCACCGTGGTACTGGTTGCTGCTAGGCGTGAATCTCCACGCCCAGTATGGTATGTAGTGACCGGGGATTAAACCTGGGTCCTTGCGCTTGCAAGATAGGTGCCAGAACCACTGAATTAAATCCCTGGCCCTCTTATAGGTCACTTTTAAAAGGACGGGCCAAAGGATGTAGCTCATTAATACAAAACTTGCCTCTAATTAGGTGCAGAAGGCCCTGGTTCCATACCCAGCACGGGGAAAAAAGAAAAAGGAAAACTTTGCTGTATTCTGATAGACAGGAAAAAAGAGCTCAGCTCTGCAAACCTGGCTGGCCCACGTAAACTGAGACTGTAAAATATAACCATACCCTACCCCTCCTAGGGGTGTTGTGAAATTAAGATGACATAGTCACAATGAAAACATTCCAAATTCCACTTCCAAAAAATTATCCCAAGGAAATGAATTACACATGCCAACAAGAATGTTCAGGTCAGCATTTTTCATGATCTCAAAAGTGGAAGCAGGCCATAGCAGGGTTGGCTAAATAAACAATCTTATATCAATGTATTAGAAGTCTGTACCTCTATCCAAAATGATGTTCTAGAAGAATGTTTTATGACATTACATAGAAAAGCCAAATTACCAGCCAGTGGCATGGCACATGCCTATAATCCCAGCACTCAGGAGGAACACAAGTTCAGGTCTAGTCTGAGCAACATAGTCAGACCCTGCCTCAAAAAAGTGGGGGGGGGGACATCGTGGTGCGACACCTGTAATCTCAACATGCTGCAGGAGAATTGCAAGTTCAAGCCCAATCTGGACAATTTAGTAAGACCTTATCTCAAAATAATAAAAAGGGTTGGGATGTAGCCCAGTGTAGAGGCCCAAATTACAATTCCCAGTAATACACATACACACACACACACACACACACACACACACGCACACACAGAGCTAAATTTCTAAAGAATACTATACAGATTATTTATTTTTTATTAAAAATTAGAGTAAGTAGATATAGTGGCACATACCGGTCATCTTAGCCTTAGGAGACTGAGGCAGAAGAATCACCACAAGTTTAAGACCAGCCTAAACTACATATATAATGAGTCTATCTGAAAAAAATAAATTAAGGAAGGGCTGGGGCTTTAGCTCAAGTGATAGTGAGCCTACCTTGGAAGCACAAGGGCTTGAGTTCGATCTCCCGTACGGCAAACAAAAAATATTAAGGAGCCGAGGATTTAGCTCAGTGGCACCACACCTGCCTCACAAGTGCAAGGTCCTAAGTTTGATCCCTGTACCAAAATAAATAAATAAATAAATATGAGTAAGAACTGCAATACATCAATTTTTTTTTTAATCCCAAGATTGGACCCAGAGAGTTCAGTCTATAGCTAAGCCACATTTGCCATATTTCTCAGCTTTTTTTTTTTCTTTTTTGAGAGGGTCTAGCTAATTTGGCCACCTGGCCTGCGACTTGTGATCCTCTTGCCTCAAATTCCCTTCCAAGTAGCTGAGATTATGAGTGTACACATTCCAATAAATATCAATAATCAATAATAATCAATATTAACAACTGTTTAATGTTATTTCATGATATTTAAGATTTTCCAAATTGTTTATAATATATAAATATTTCAGATTGGTTTTAAATTTTCTGTTAAGTAGCCGGGTGTGGTGATGCATGCCTGTAATCATAGCACTTGGGAGGCTGAGGCAAGAGGGTTGCCATGAGTTCAGGGCTGACCTGGGCTACACAGCAAGATTTCTTCTCAAAAAAATTTTTTCTTTAAGTTTATATAGTTTTACAAATACTTGGTGGAATTTGATTCAACTCTCCCTAGTTAGAAATCATGAATCATCGAATTTCCTAACTTCCAGTAACTGCGATGAGGCCATCTGTGGCGTGTTCCAGTTCTGCACGGCAGCCCCTCGTGGAGTTGCAGAATAACCATCTGCTGAGTGGCTGCTCGGTCAACCGGACGTGAGCACCACCTGTCCTGTGGGAGCACCCTGATCACACTGGGCAGAGATGGAAGCTTCTTCTGCTCATGGTTTGTTCCAGCTCCCTGGAAATTTCCAGTCTACACAGAACTGTTACGACAGACAGCAATGCAGACAATCCAGCAAGAGGAACCAATAAGTATTTACTTTAAAAACAAACAACAAGAAATAATGCCGGGTATGATGGCTCATGCCTGTAATCCCAGCACTGAGTAAGCTGAGGCAAGAGTGTCACCATGAGGTTGATGCCATCCTGGGCTAATAGTGAGTTCAAGCCTAGCCTGAACTATATACCAAGACAGTGTCTCAAAAAACAAATGAACAGGGCCGGGGAGTTAGCTCAGTGGTTCCGGCGCCTGTCTCGCAAGCGCAAGGGCCCGGGTTCGATTCCCCGGTAACCACATAACAATACTGGGCGTGGAGACCCACACCCAGCAGCAACCAGTACCACATACCACAGTGCCGGGTGTGGTGGCTCACGCCTGTAATCCCAGCACTCGGGAGGCAGAGGCAGGAGGA
>PVIR01006617.1:0-12830 GCA_004026965.1 Petromus typicus | reverse complement strand
CAACAACAACAAAAAAAAACAAATGAACAACACCAAAAAAACCCCCACAACAACAACAACAAAAAAAACAACAAGGAGTGACCCAGGCCCTATAACACCAACAGGCTCTCATCTGAAACAGGCAGAGCTATAACCAAAGCAAAGAAACCAAGGCCTCCTCCCTGGATGTGCATATCTAGAGGTTACCAAAATTTAGATTATGGCATGTAGAGGCTGAACATTTGGGTTGGGAGTTTGGTTTGGTTTGTGAGACAAGATCTCACTGTGTAGTCCAGGATGGCTTTGAACTCACTATGTAGCCCAGGCAGGCCTCGAACTTGCAGTGATCCTCCTTCCTCAGCCTCCTGAGTGCTAAGACTACTGGCACGTACCACCACAACCAGCCATTCTTTCTGCCCGGAGGTCTCATCTGAACAGCAAGAACAAGTAGGATACTAGACATCCACACATAACACAGGAAGCTGAGGGACCCCCGGAACATTCCTGTCCCCCAAAACTGCAGGGAGGGCTCGCCACCCACAAGCTGATGGGGTTTTTGCATACATATGCTGAGGACCCCAGCCCAGCAGGCGTCTCTGTGGACCGGTAACCAGGCAGTGCATCTTCCCAGTCCTGCTCACCCTTCTGTCCCACCCCCTGCCTTCTCGTCAGCCCTCTCTCTCTTCCTCTGACAGGAGCTGACAGGCTGAGGAAGATGGGAAGATAGGGCTGATGGCAGACACAATGTCTTCCCAAACGGAAGGAAAGCCATTCTTTGGGAGCAGAGTTGACGTCAGGGAGTGGGAGCCGCTGCTCCGAAGGGCGCTCTGTCCTCCCAGGCAGGAAGCACCAGGAAATCCTGAGCTGCAGAGGACCTATGCCTCGCTGTCTATGATTCACTCCATGAACGGAAAACCATGCCAATGCCAAAGAAAGACGGCTCCTCCCTGAGGTTCTCGGGAGCAAGGGTCTGGCCCAAATATAGAGCTGTTAACAAGTTTGAGAGGAAGATGGAGTACCCTGTGTCAGCAGAATGATGAGCACTATGCACTAGGCCCAGCTCCTAAGCACTAGGGAGGCTGAGGCAGGAGGGTTGCTCCAAGACCAAGGCCAGCCTGGGTTACACAGTTCAAGCCACCCTGGACTAGATAGTGAGACTTTATCTCAAAAAACAAAACAGAAGGGCTGGGGATTTAGATCAAGTGGTACCTGGGCTTACCCTGCAAGCACAAGGGCCTGAGTTCCATCCCTAGGCTGTGCTCAAGTTAGGATTCTCCTGCCTCAGCCTCTCAGAGGGCTGGGATTAGAGGCATACTGTACCATGCCAGACTTGGTTATAAGCACTTTTAAATTAAGAGAAATGCCTTATTTCTCTGAGTGCCAAGATGATGTGGGAAGGGCCTGGGGAGCTGCTTGCAGTTAAACTGGAGTTGTGTTTTGTTTGTTTGTTTGAGCCAGAGTCTTGCTGTACAGGTCAGACTGGCCTTGACTTCATTATGTTGCCTACTTTGGACTCAAATTTAGGGCAATTCTCCTGCCTCAGCCTCCCCAGTATTAGGATTACAAGCATGCTCTGCCACACTTAGCTTGGGGTCATGTTTTTAATAATCACACATGCATGAGGTCCTGGGCTCCACATCTCACACTTGAAATCCCAGTTATCTTGGAAGCTGAGGCAAGCAGATCAAAATACAAGACCAGCTGGGCATGGTGACACCTGCCTGTAATCCCAGCATGTGGGAGGCAGAGGCAGTAGTGCTATGAGTTCGAAGTTCACCTGGGCTACATAGTGAGCTCAGGGCCAGCCTGAACTACAAAGTGAGACCTTGTCTCAAAAAACAAATAAATAAATAAATAATAAAAATAAAAAAGGCTAGAACTAGGCATTGTGATGTATCCCTGTGATCTCAGCATTCTAGGAAGCTGAAGGAGGAGAATCAAAAGTTGGAGCCCAACCTGGACAACTCATGAACTGTTTTCTCTCAGTACTAGCAATTGAACTCAGGCCCTCATGCTTCCAAGGCAGACACGGTACCACTTGAGTTAAACCCCTGCCCCAACAGAAATGTAGCCAGACTCTCTCAAAATAAAAAATAGAAAAGGGCTGTAATGATGTAGCTTAGTGCAAGGGCCTTGAATTCAATCCTTCATACTAAAAATGATAACAATCTTTTAAAAAAGAGGTGTAGTAGTTAGTAAGAGGTAAAAAGAGGTAAAGTAGTTAGTTGCCTGGCATGTGAGAGGCCCTGGGTTTGACCCTCAGCATTGTAAAACATATAAACAAAAGAGCCAAGGATTTAGCTCAGTGGTGCCATGCCTGCCTTGCAAGCTCGAGGTCATGAGTTTGATCCCCAGGACTGATATATGTAGATATTGATATTGATATAGATATCTATATATATCTGTATATCCATAGAAAAAGAAGAGGTAGGGAAGCCCACCCTTACCCGCAACCCTGCCTCTGCATGTGAGGGCCTCTGGGTCTTACTCACCAGCTGTTCTGGGGGACCTGCAGCTGGCAGGGGGGAACAGTGCCTAGATGCTAATGGTGGAATGAAACCTACCTTGGGCCACCGTACCCAGATTCACAAGCCCAACCTTCTTGCTCCTCAAACTCCATATTAAAACCTTTTATTTGTTTGGGTTTTTTTGTGAGACAGGTCTCACTTCAGGTTGGCCTTGAATTCACTATGTAGCTCAGGCCAGTCTCAAATTTATAGTGATCCTCCTGCCTCATGCTCCCAAGTACCTAGAAACAGCTGACCTGACCCAGAGATTTAATTTTCTGCCTGGGAAAGGAGCATATTTTCCTTCTGTTACTTACTGCAATCTAATTATGTTTGCTGTATTTTTTTTCCCTTTTTCCCCAGATGAACATAATTCCCTAAAGCAGGCATAGTGGCGCATACCTGTAATGCCACCAATCTGAGAGTCTGAGAAGGAGAATTACAAGTTCAAGACCAGTACGGACAACTTAGCCATATCCTATATCTAAATAAAAAACAAAACTGCCGATCAGGCATGGTGACACACACCTGAAATCTCAGCCCTCCAGGGACTGAGGCAGGAGGATCTCTGAGAGTTCGAGGCCAGCCTGGGCTATATAATGAGTTCAAGGCTAGCCTGAACTACATAGTGAGACCTTATCTCATAAATAAATAAATACCATTTCTGGGGATGGTGTCTCTCAGTACCATCCAACAAAGAAAGAGAAAAAGAGCAAGCCCCTAGACCTCTGCTCTCCGAACTCCTGGAAGGGCTGAGCCCCCTGCTGCACAGGGCAGCCATCAGGCAGCCCAGCCTCCCACTGAAGGACAGAGACAACAGCTTCGTTTCCCAATAGTCGGGGCAGCAGTGACTCAGCCTCCCTTCTGATCTGCTGGTCCCCGTCTGCGTGCAAACCTCAAGGCTCAGGTCCACCCACCACTTCTGTTCCCTCCAAGCAGGGGTCCGCCTGCTCTCTCTGTCTCTCTCCCTCTGTCTTCTCTCACGCACCTGCGGAGAGGTAGAGCCCAGGGTCTCACACATGCTAGGCAAGAGCGCTACCACTGAGCTGCATGCCCAGCCCTTTTTATTTTGTTTTTGTGACACGGTCTAAATTGCCAAGGTGGTAACTACAAGTGTGCCACCACACCTGGCTTGGTCCAGATGGGTTTCCCTCTCTCTTTCTTCTCTTTCCTTCTATCTTTTTCTTTCTCTGTGGCTCATGTACATTGGCCACTAGCCAACTTCCTTATCATTCTCCTGAGGGGCCAAATAGCAAACATTTTCCCCTGAGACTGAGACAACTGCTCCGTCTGTGAAGGCAGCCTTGAGCCGCAGAAGAGTCCAGCTGCCCTCCTTAGAACACTTCGTGACTGACCAAAGCCGTCTGTTCACCCCTGTGAACCTGGCATGTTCACTGCCAGGCCTAAGGGGCCCTAAACCTGGGAGAGATTAGGTCTTTGGGGACCAGCAGCTGGGTCCTTCAGAGCTACAGTGGCCGGAGGAGCTGGAACAGATCTGCTCAGCCCTGAAGCTCAAATCAGCAACCTCCTTGGGGGGTGGGAGCTGGTCAAGGTCGCCCACTTACGGTTGAAACTTTTCAATGTCAAAAATCTTGTCATCAGCAAAACAAAACACCTATTGCTCAATGGCTTCCTTACCACAGAGAAGCCCAGGACTTTCTGGCATCTGATCAACACAAAGCCAGAGCCCAAATTTCTGGAAATGCCTCCCGGGCGGAGCATCCTGGTTTATTTCTCTGTCAACGTGAGGATAAACGAAGCTCTCTGGTTTTCAGGGGAATCTCAGCCTCTTATGGTATGGCAAGCAGCCAGGACAGGGAGGAGCCGCAGGCCCGGGATCCAGGCGCGGCAGATGGGCCAGTTATTTCTCAGGGAATCCCAGGCTCCCCAAGTCCTGTGCTGGTTTGGAGGGCTCTTCTGCAGAATGCCACCCTGCCACTGCCTTTCCTGACATCTCGCTGCCCAGCACCACTGTGACACAGAGCAAAGGCCCCTGGCTGAGGCTGGTGAGGAATCTCCCGCAGAGTAAGTCGGTTTGAGCCAGGACAAATCCGACCAGGCCTGGCCTGACCTCTTCTTCTGGCTCAGGACTGATTTATTGCCAGTCTCCTAGAATTTAGGAAAGGGACTCAAAATAAGTCCCCCACAGTCTTGCCCTTAAGCCTAAGAACAGGGGAAGCCAGGCTGAGCCATGACCTCAACGGCAAAAGTCCTGACAGAAAGGGCGGGGGAGGTGAGAACTGCACTCAGCCGCCTGGTTCAGGCTCCACATCAGGGCCATTAGGGACCCGTCGGAGTCCAGCCAAAGTGTCTGATTGTCCATAGATTCAGATGTGGGGAATGAAATTTCCAGGTTTTTAATTTCTCACAAATATTTTTAAGCCCAGCCGGGTGATTCATAGCTGTGATTCCAGCTACTTGGGAGGCTGAAGCAGAAGCAACACAAGTTCAAGCTCGGCCTTAGGGATTTAGCTAGAATTTGTCTCAAAGTAAAAAATAAAAAGGGTTGGAGATATAGCCTGAGAATGTCTCTGGGCTCCACCACCAGTACAAAAAAAAAGGGGAGGGGGTGTTTAAGGGATGTAGTTTCAGTAGCACCATGCCTGCCTGGCAAGTGCAAGGTCCTGAGTTCAATGCCTGATACTGGGGGGAAAAGTTGGGGGACTTTTGTTGTTTTATTTACAGTGGATTGAACCCTACCCTTGCACACGCTCCAAAAGTTCTCTACCACTAACTTCTATTATCACCCGGCCCCTCATTTTTTTTTTTTTTTTGGAGGTTCTGGGAATTGAACATGAGACTTTTGCATTAAGCTCACTTTGAGACAAGATCTAGGCTGGTCCCAAACTTACAGTCTTCTTGCCTCACCCTCCCAGAGTGCTGAATCACAGTTGTGAGCCCCACATCTGGCCTTATCCTCTTTTAAAATCCTGAAAAATGGGCTGGGGATTTGGCTCAGTGGTTCTGGCACCTGTCTTGCAAGCGCAAGGACCCAGGTTCAATCCCCGGTAACCACATACCATACTGGGCGTGGAGACTCACGCCCAGCAGCAACCAGTACCACATACCACAGTGCCGGGCGTGGTGGCTCACGCCTGTAATCCCAGCACTCAGGAGGCAGAGGCAGGAGAATTGCTGATAAGAGTTTGAGGCTGAGTTTAGGGCCAGCCTGAACTACAAAGCAAGACCCTGTCTCCAAAAAAACCCCCCCAAAAATCCTGGGGAAAAAATGAAATAAAATTCTGTGTGGGCTAAACACTGCATCCCTGAGCGGGCTGAGCCTGCGGCCACCACTACTTCCCCTCACTCCTCATCTGTCCTATGAGAATGGGCCACAGGTGCTACAGCAAAACAGGGACCAGAACAAATGCCGCTACTGGACTCTGCCTCTGAGTACTGATCCACCATGCTGCTTCCCCCATTTACATATAGCATTTTCAGGTGACAAAACTTTGGAAGCGCCCAACCCACCCAACTCATCTCTCAGCTCCGAGGCTCTGCCCACCTGGCCTCCAGACGCAGCCAGGGACAGCGGGGTGGGTTGGGGGAGAAGCCAGTATCCTGACAAGGCCCAGAGGAGTCAGGGCGATACAGTTGAGCCGGGCTGGAACCCTGCCACTCACAGGCTGAGGCAGGAAAATCACAAGTTTGAGTCTACCCTGAACAGTTAATCAAGACCTTTGGAAGAGAGGGAGAGAAGGGGAGGAAGAAGAGAGGGAGGGAGAAGAGTCTGAAGCAGGAGATCAATTAATTTCTGGCACCCAGCTGGATCTCTGACACACACTAGATGCGCAACATCTATCCAAGGAATGAACAATGAGCAGATGATTGTATTTAGTGTTGCAGCGAGATCTCAACTGCCTCTAGGACTTTGCTCAGGGTAATGGGGGGGGCCTTTGGGGGATTATGAAATTCTAGAGGTGCATCCTGGGTAAAGAAACAGAACCAGTAGGCCGGGGATTTAGCTCAGTGGTTCTGGCGCCTGCCTGCCTTGCAAGCCCAAAATCCCAGGTTCAGTCCCCAGTAACCACATACAACAGTGCTTGGTGTGGAGACTCACACCCACCAGCAATCAGTACCACATACCACAGTGCCAGGTGTGGTGGCTCATGCCTATAATCCCACATTCAGGAGACAGAGGCAGGAAGATTGCTGAGTTCAAGGCTGAGTTCAGGACCAGCCTGAACTAAAAAAGCAAGACCCTGTCTCAAAAATCTGAAAAAAAAAAAAAAAAGGAAAAGAAACAGAACAAAAGCCAAACTTGGTGGCTCATGCTTGTCATCCCCACATTCGGGAGGCTGAGGTAGAAAGACCGCTGTGAGTTCAAGGCCAGCCTGAGCTACATAGGAAGACTATGTAAAAAAAAAAAAAACCTAAGAAGTAACTGAGTTGTGAAGCCCTGCTGTGAGAACCTCAGGTACAGCATGGGCAAAGGCAGAAGAGGGAGAAAGTAGGTGGTAAGGTCACTCTCTAGACTCTGGCCTCTTGGTCATCCACCACCACCACCTCTGCTCTTTCCAACCCACCTCGCCTCGGTGGAGGCTGGCTGGGGACCTCAGGAGTAGAGGGTCTTTTGTTTTCCCTGTGAACCTGCTCAAGAGTCAGAGAGGGTGACAGAAAACATACCAGGTTCTGCCTCACGATGTGGGTGGCCAGGGACCCTCCCAGAGCATGGGAGACTCACAGGGAAGGCTGGGTCCAGGCTGTGGGTGGACCAGCCACCCAGGGACCCCAGGGTGGGGTGGGGCACCCGGCTAGAGCTGTAGCCTACAGCAAGCCCAGTAGTTTATGGTGCAAGGAGCAGGTTGTTGCCTGTACCTGGCCTTCCCCAGCTCTGGCCTCCGAGGCCACCTGGGGCCCAGGGCAGCCCAGAGGCGTGTCTCCACACCCAGCTGCACCTCCTCAGCCTCCTGGGCTGGGCTCTCCTCCTGGGCACGGTCACTTCAGCTCTTCCCATGAGGCCCAGCTTCCCAGAACTGCCCGGATGCCCTGGGGTCTGTCCCAGGGCAGGGCAGGTGCAGCCCAGTGGGTGCTTCTGGGCAGACGGAAATTTTCCCTACTTCAGCTGGGGACAGAGCAGGCCTTGTGGTTCGGGGTCAGGAGATGACTGGCCATACCCTGCTGAGAGCTCACTACCCTCATTCCACACCCCTAACTCAGAATTTGAACCAAAACTTAGACTTTTGTGGGATGAGGCGGGAGCACCCCCTCCTCCATTCTCTCTATACCCTCCTTCAGTCACCCACATCAGCCCTCTGTGCCCCCTCCTGGGCGGTGGGTGGGGGAATGACCCTCGGGCAGGGGTCCTGGCCAGCCAGTCCCTGGAGGGCACCAGGAATCCTAGAAGCCAGTGGGTGAGTGGGTGGGTAAAATGTTTTCTTTCCCTTCCCCTCCTCAGCAGAGTTCTGGGAAATGCCAGAGGCTGGCTGGGCCTGGAATGTGAGGCTTGAAAGGGCTCTTCCCAGGCAGGCGGCCGGCCTGGTAGACATCCGAGCCGAAAACCTTTTCATTAGCTCCGCAGCCCCTCCCGGCAAGAACAAAGGTCCACAAATTGGCATGCCGCTTCCCAGCCACAAGCCATTGTCCCAGCCTCCCCGGCCCACCCCTTGGGTTTGGAAAGGGAGAGATCGGGGTCGACCTCATCCCAGGAGGGGCCACAGGACCCCAGCCTCCCCTCCAAGAGAAAGGGGAGCAGGAAAGGCTGCTCACTGCCTCCTGCCCCTACCGACACAGCCGAGAAGCTCCACAGAGAGGTAACTTGACTTATTTTCCCCTCAGCAGGGTCCCCAATGGGCAGTGGACTAACTAGCAACTTCCAGCTGCTGGGCATCACACTAGGATGCCAGCCACTTCTGGAGCCTGACAAAGCCCAGGGCATCCCTGAGGACAGCCAGTCCACAAGCTGGGCCTTGAGTGGTGGGTGCAGTGGTCTGAGGCCAGTCTTCCAGCCTGCGTGGCAATCTCAGTGCTTGCCCAGGCCAGCTGCCTGGAGAATAGCATCCGCCCCGCATTCACCGCCCTTCCGGTGAGCCCCTGAGGTGCCAGGGTTCCTTCCCCTCGTGAGGCTTGGGGAAGAGCTCGGCGTCCGTCACGTGAGTGAGGCAGAAACCACTCTGTACTTCCCCTCTATCTGAGTGATTATCTTTATGACCAAGCAAGCACCTTTGCCTGGAAATGGGATTCTGACTTCACAGAAGTTCTGTAAAGGGAGCGATTAGGAAAAGGCCGGACAGACTCCTAAATCTGTCGGACGGGAAAATGATGGGGTGGAGCAGAACCTGGATAAGTGCTCTCTCCTGAGGAGCCACCAGCCGATAAGGGAAGAGTCAAGCAGCAGGCGAGCTCGTCCCAGGTCCCGCATCTCCCCGCTCAGGTCCTCCCCTGGAAGTGGGTTCCTGGAAATCCACCCTGAATGGCCCCAAGCCTCCCCTCCCACTTTCCCAGCATGTTTGTCTTCAGATTAGCAGGCCAATAACCTCCGGCAAACCACTAGTGGCTTCCCAGAACCTGTGCCCTCCACCCCAGCCCCATCTGTCAGCTGCTCCCGAGCCCTGTGGGAGAAGCCAGAGGTTATGACATCTGAGAATGATGGGAAGCAGACGGTCAAAGACTTAGGGAGCACTTTCAATGTACCAGGCTCCAGGGTGACAAAGAAAGTAAATCTCTTCTGTAGAGGCTGAAGCAAGAGGACCATCAGTCCGAGGCCAGCCGGAGCAATTTAGTGAGACCCTGTCTTGGGATAAAAAAATTAAAAAAAAAAATTTAAAAAAAGCCAAGAATCATGGCCCACGCCTATAATCCCAGCTACCTGGGAGAGAGAGGCAGGAAGATCTAACTTTCAAGGCCAGCCTGCACGATTTAGGGAGATCTTGCCTCAGAATAAGAAAGGGCTGCGGACGTAGCTCAGCATTCTGGTTTCTCTCATCGGTACCATTAATTACATAAATAAATAGGGCTGGAGATATGCCTTGGTGTTAGAGCACGGGGGAGCCCCAGTGAATCCTCAGAATACAGAAAAAAAGCAAGGCAGGGTGTGGGGTATTTTGATTTAGAGTGGAAAGCGCTATCCAAGAAGTTTCAACAAATTTTAGAGAAAATCTTAGGCCTGGAGGAAATGGCCACTGCTGGCTCTGATTAGCGAGGCTGACAGGCACAGGGAGCCCGGGGCCTACACTCTGCTGGGCCCTTGGCCCCCTCTCAAAGGCAAGGGAAGCCCCCAAGGAAATGGAATGCACCTCATACTGGCACACTCCACCAACACAGCAGGACACATCCATTCATAGTAGTTCAAGCTGTGAGTTTGAGGCTAGCCTGGTCTACTTAGGGCCAGTGTGAACTATAAAGTGAGACCTTGTTTCAAAAAAGGAAAAAAAAACCAGGGCTGGGAATTTGGTTCAATGATACCAACACCTGCCTGCTCTTTGCAAGTGCAAGGGCCTGGGTTTATTCCCCAGTAACCACATACAACAATGCTGGGTGTGGAGACTCTTGCCCACCAGCAATCAGAACCACATACCACCGTGCTGGGCTTGGTGGCTCACGCCTGTAATCCCAGCACTTGGGAGGCAGAGGCAGGAGGATTGCTGTGATGTGAGTTGGAGGCTGAGCTCAGGGCCAGCCTGAACTACAAAGGGAGACCCTGTCTCAAAAAAACAAAACAAATAATAGACCTCCTGCTCAGCATGTTTGAAAACCGGGGCTTCTTTATTTGTTAATGTCTTTTTATGCTGAGTCTTGCTATATAGCCCAGGCTGACCTTGAACTTGCTGTATACCCAAGCTTGGCTCAAACTCAGAATCTTTCTGCCTCAGCCTCCTAAGTGTTCAGTTCACAGGTGTGTGCCTGGTTAAGGATTTGTGTTTAATCTTTTTTTTTTCTTTTTAGGGTTTTTTCTGTTTTTAGAAACACGGTCTTGCTTTGTAGTTTAAACTGGCCCTGAGCTCACTATGTAGCCCAGGCAAGCCTCACACTCACAGCAATCCTCTTGCCTCTGCCTCCCAAATGCTGGGATTATAGGCTCAAGCCACCACACTTGGCATTGTGATATGTGGTACTGAGGCTCAAACTCAGGACCTTGTGCTTTCCAGGCAGATGCCAGAACCACTGAGCTAAATCCTCAGCCCAATCTTTTCTTTCTTTCTTTCTTTCTTTTTTTTTTTTTTGTAGTTCAGCCTCAAGCTCAGCAATCTGCCCGCCTCTGCCTCCCAAGTGCTGGAATTACGGGCATGAGCCACCACGCCCTGCACTGTGGTGTGGTACTGATTGCTGGTGGGTGTGAGTCACCATACTCAGCATTGTTGTATGTGGTTTCCGGAGATCAAACCTGGGCCCTTGTATTTGCAAGGCAGGTGCCAGAACCATTGAACTAAATCCCCGGCCTCCCAGCCCCCAACCTTTTCTTAATCAAGAAAAATAAGATAAGTGGCCAGCCGTGGCAGCAAACATCTGTAATCCTAGCATTGAGGAGGCTGGGGGAAGAGGATCACGAACAGTTTGAGGCCAGCCTGAATTATGTATTGAGACCCTGCCTCAAAAAAGAGAGACAGACAGACAGAGAGGAGAAGAGAAGAGAAGAGAAGAACAGGGTGGGGAAAGGTATGGAAGGAGAGGAGGAGAGGGAAAGGTGTGCTTGTGTGTGGTAAACCTGTGGTACAGAAGGTGAAGGAAGTAAGTTGCCTGAAGTGATACAGATACCAAATGCTCTTTCAGGTAGGTAGCAGGCCGATCTCTCGAGGCAGTAGGAAGCCTGGCCTGGCTTTCTTTTCTTTTCTTCTTTTTTGTTTTTTTGAGGTACAAAGTACAGTTTAGCCTGACCTCAAACTCATGGTTTTAAACTCATGGTGATCCTCCTGACTCAGCCTCCCAAATGCTGGGATTACAGGTGTGTACCTCCACGGCCAGCTTCTTTCTTTCTTTCTTTTTGTAGTACAGGAGATTGAACTCAGGGCATTCCCACCAGGCTATATCACTGGCTTTTTTTTTTTTTTTTTTTTTGAGGTAGGGTCTCGCTTTGTGGTTCAGGCTGGCCCTGAGCTCAGCCTCCAACTCACATCACAGCAATCCTCCTGCCTCTTCCTCCCGAGTGTTGGGATTACAGGCGTGAGCCAGCACACCTGGCACTGTGGTCTGTGGTACTGATTGCTGCTGGGCGTGAGTCTCCACACCCAGTATTGTATGTGGTTGCCAGGGAACTGAACCGGGCCCTTGCGCTTGCAAGACAGGCACTGGAACCACCGAGCTAACTCCCCAGCCCTGGCTATTTTTAAATTTTGAAACAAAGTCTCACTAAATTACTCAGGCTGGGCTTGAATTTGTGTCCTCCTGCCTCAGTTCTCCCAAATCTTAGGATTACAAAAATGTGCTACAACTCTCGTTTTTGGGTCGGCTTTTACCTCCTGCCCTGCCATTCTCCAGAGCAAGCCTGGGGATGCCAGTTGCCCAGCCACTCTGGGCACTACCATTTGTTTTGTTTTAGACAGTCTTCCTATGTCACCTGGGCTGGGCTGAAATTCACAGAGATTCTCCTGTCTCAGCCTCTAGGGTGCTGTGATTACAGGTGTGTGTACCACTACCTGGCCCTTCTCTACTCTTCAAATGTCTGCTATCCTCTTGGGCTCACTCTGAGCTGCTCTCCTGGGGCCAGTATCCTGTGCCCTGAGCTCACCCCACCCCTGGGGAGCCCACGCCCTTCCAGGCCTGTGCCGTTGACGCAGGCTTAGGACTTCCCTGTGTCAGAAGAATGAGTCTCTCCAAATCTACTGGGGCACCTGGGCTCCAGGGTTGCTGCTCCCCACCTCACACACTGGGACAGCCTTGGGATCACAACCTCAATCTCTCCTCCATCTGGGCATCGTGCCCTGGAGGTGGGAGGGGGCTAGGCATCTGGCCTCTCTCCTCCAAGGGCCTGTTCTGTGCCTGGTGAAAGCCAGAGGCTCAATGAAGGTTTGGGGAGTGGATGAATGAACTCGACTGGTGTCAGAATGAGATAATTTACAAAGCACTTTCCCATCCATTAGCTCAGGGCGATTCCCTGGGAGTCCTCTGCATGAGATCGCATAGCCACCGCAGCCACGGAGCTGTCTGGGTGAGGACAAGGGCTCTGGCTGCAGACTGGGAGACTCCTCTGCAGGAGCCGGCAAGTGCCTGCGGGCTGCAGTCAGTTCTTCACCGACAGATAGTTTGTCGTCCCAGTGCCGGCTCTGCCAGGCTGTGTTTGTGAAATGTATTGAACAGAACCATTTTCCCTCTTCAGCAGTTCAGGCTGGGATCTTTCTGCTTCAGCCTCTGAAATTGCTAGGATTACAAACTTGCACCACCATTGTCCCCAGGATCCCTCTTGCCTAT
>PVIR01006616.1:54878-65187 GCA_004026965.1 Petromus typicus | reverse complement strand
TTCAGTTGCTTTCTGAAATCCCTGCACTAGTTTTGATTTCTTGGCTACTTACAGAAGTAAGGCAAACGCAATGCTCATTTTGAAGATTGTTTTAAAGTAAGTTCTTCTCTTTGCTCATTTCTTGCAAAGGAAACTTGTGTGCCCATAAGCTACGCTGCTGGGTGGATGAGAAGCTGCCTTCCACACACTCCCAAATATCCGAAGCGCCCGTGTGTAGTGGAAGCCCTTCCACTCTGCCCAGAAGCGTGTCACTGGAATTCCCGGTGGAGTTCTGAGCCTGGTTTGGGATCCATCCAGAGCAATGTTTAAATAGTTCCTCATTGTTCCAGACTTGAAACTCCCCTGAAAATCTACTGTAAGATTCACCCATCCCAAGCCACCCTATTCTTTTGTACAGTCAGTCATAATTCCAGGGAGAGTCCAATAGTACATTTACAAAGAGTTTCTTATATTTTTATATACTTTGCTACCCTATCTGTCTTCTTTCAATTCAGAATATTTTTATTTTCATCTTATGACAACTACTATAGCTTATTACTTTCTCTTTTTCTTCTTGCTTATTCTTGGAAAGAAATACTCTGTGTATCAAGCTGGCTTTGAAACAGCTTCTCACAGCAAAACATAATTAGGTGTCTATGACCAACTTTGTTTTAATTACTACTGTGATAAAAAAAAATACATATCATGGATCTCTAGATAAATATCTAGTGAACTCTTGGTTCTGTGCTCCCAGAGCAGCTCATGGGTGAGAAAACAGGCCTAGAATCTGATCACCAAGAATTAGGGGATCCAAGCAGCAGACCAGCTCCCTAATGAGCTAACATCTCTGGAAACAAGTGAAGGGTATAACTTTAACCTACAAAACTTCAAGAAGACCGTTTTATTGCTTGAATCATGCCAAGAGCTGTCTCATTCTCTCAGACATCACTGTGACAAAGTCCAGGCCCCCGAGGACCATCCTGGCCTGGCGTCCGCTTGTGAGGCATTCAATCCACCTCTGGACTTCCCAGCCCAGGAGCTATCTGTCTTTAGATAAAATCCAGTGGGCATGCGCCACCCACTCCTGAAACAATATGCCAGTTCTTATATTAAAAAGTAATTCCATGAGCAAATCTGAGCTTTGTCTTGGCCTTGTAAGTCAGCCCCATCGTTCAATCCTGTAAGCCCCTAGACCAGAGACATCGTGGGGAAGGCGTCCCTCTGGGTCACCTCGCTCCCTGGTAAATCTCCAACACTGAAGCATAGTCATGGCCAGACCAAACACTAAATAAATGAGGGGATGGATGGGTGGATGGGTGGATGGATGGATGGGTGGGTGGATGAAGAGAAAAGGCATTGCACAGATTTACCTATCAAAACCCACCAATGGTCCTTAAAAATGGTTTTGTAGAAGAGAAGCTGAGTATATTCATATAATCAATTTATTTCAATATTCTAAGCACCCTAGGAGTTTTTTTTCCCTCTTTGGGTATTTATATTTAATGAATACTTTTACTATGGGGTCCCCATTCAATTAAAGTTTCTTTGAAAAGAAAAAGTGGACAACTTCTAAGCAAGAATTTTTAGCGAACTATATACCACAATAATTTTAAGAAAACAAGAATCGATACAAACCTATTTAGCTTATCTTAATTTCTATAAAATAAAGGAACAGAATTATACTTACATATAATGTAGTAATCTTTGTTCTTCTGAAATTCTAGACCCCAAAGGTTAGGGCTGAACTCTTGAAACTTGATAGTAAATTTCACATCTTGGTCTGGCCGGGCACAGTTGAGTAGTGGGGTATTTTCCTTCTTAATAGTGCATCTGTCTGCTTGGTCTTTATCAACCATATAAACTTTATAATATTCATATTGGCCAACAGTTTTAGAGTCCACTTTGGGGCAAATAATATCCAATTTGTCTCCTATCTGTGGGTATAGTACCAGTCCTTGTCCAGGTAGAAATCTAAAAGTATAAAAGAAAAGCCAGTGAGTTGATAAAACTTCACAGTTACCACAATGTAGTAACCACAAAGCCAGACATCATCAATAACCCCAAACTACAACTTCTCTGATGCACACTCATTTTCTAAAAGTCTCAGTTCCCATTCCTCCGGGATAAACGTGTTTAAGAATTAGGCTTAAAAAAACAAAAGCCAAAGTCAAAAATGGACCGTTGCTTCCAAGCCAGAGGACCAGGCAGCCTGCTGACCCCCAGTTACCTCCTTTCCCCCTGCAAGACCTCAGAACTCCTTTGTATCACTCTGCAGTTACTCCTCCTCCAAGGTGAGTCAGACCTCCCCACCTGTTTGTTATGTTTTAACCATTGGCGATTGGGTTTATTGGGCATGCCACAGAGAAAGCTCATCAGCTCCCGGGAACAGAGGCCCTAAGACTCCGCTGTCCTGTTAGCTTCTATGCGCTATTGATGTTAATTAACAGACAAGTTTCATCAGGAATGTTTCAAATTACTTATCATAATTAGTCAGTCACCGATCAAACAATGGGTTTTTTATTGCACCGAACAAAAGAAATGTCTTACAAACCCATAAAAGATAACCAGAAATAATTAGTTGTGGTATTGATTCAGCAGCAGAACGTAGAGTCCTCCCCTAGCGAGGACAACAGCCACTGACTGTCCTTGCTGTACGAATCTCCTCTTCCCCCTCCCTGGAGATGGATTTGCTCCAATTAATTCCTTAGACGCAAATCTTTGGAACTCAGACTACTGATACAATATCCCCTGAATGCTCACAGCTAAAAGCTTCCCTCCGCCCTTTTCTTTCTTGCCAGCCATGCTGCTGAAAGATCTTTCCTAATGGGGAGTTTCTCTGTGAATCTGAAACAAGAGCTTCCTAATGAACATCCTTCTACAAGCGCTAGCAACACACAGAACTCTCAGGGCCAAAGCAGCCCAGCCTGCCGGCTCATTAAAATATTAAAGCTACAGAACAACGCTTGGCCAGTCCAGAGCAGTCTTCAGCCCGAGAAGCCCACCAGCCACGGGCACTGGCAGGCAAGGGTACAGGAGCAGAGCGGAAGCCAGCACAGGGCCACCCTGAACCCCAACCTTGGCAGAATTCTTGAAGCAGTTTAGGAAACAGTGACAATTTAGGAAATGTGCCAGTGCGTGGTATTAAATTCTGAATAGTTCCAGGCAGGGTGGCGCACGCCTGTAATCCCAACACTTGGGAGGCAGAGGCAGGAGGATTGCTATGAGGCCAGCCTGGGCTACATAGTGAGACTCTGTCTCAAAAAAAAAAAAAGCTGAGAGTTATATCAGGTACTTGAAGCACCACAAAACATAGCAACTCAACACAGGGTCATATTAAAAAGTAGTGTGTTTTATGGCAGGAAAATGCCTGTGGCACACTATGGCCTGTCACTTTTTGAAGTACAATCCCAAAGACAGAAGTTCCCTTCCACACACTATTTTTTGAGTCCCTTAACAAGAACATATAACATTCATTAATTCATTTCAAAAAGTTTTTGAATAAAACAACCAGACTGGTGAATGTGAGTCATTGAAGATAAAATCTTTCTGTGAAGCAGAACACTCCAAACAGCATGCATCACGTTCTGAGGGCAGCTTCGAACATCGTGCGGGCATCACCCAGCCGGACAGAGGTCACGTGGAGGCTGCCTGTAGGAGCCTCCTGCGGCCCCCACAGCTCTCTGGGGGAGACGGGACAGCCCGGTCACGGTCCCCACTGGCATCCCCAGAACCCCCAACCCCTGCCGGGGAGTCCGAGTGTATGTGCAGTGACTTGGTGTCCTGCGGCTGACCCCTGGGCCTGCCAGAACCCCACACAGACCTCCAGGGCACAGCTTAGCTCCTCGCTCACCCTCCTGACACTTTCTCTCGCTTATGCTTTTTCCCTGACCTTTGGAGGAAAGCTTCCCTGCTTATGAGACCCAGGGGCCAATTTCTGCCTGGAGTTTCCCACCCTGCTCCAGATGCTGTTCTACAGCAGCCCATTCATAGCTGGCACAGAGATGCCATGAAAACGTTTGCAGGGTCGGCACAGGCCTTCCTCAGTGGCTTGTGGCCCAGAGGCCTTGGCCTGCATCTGCTCAAACTCTGACGAGTTCTCCAAAGGCTCCTGGGCCTCAGAGAGGAGGCTGCTGCCCAGGCCAGGGGGCTCCTCCTCCGTGCACCTGTGCATTCTCGTCTCCAGGCTGACACCCTTCCCTTGGGGCACATGCGGGCAGTTCTTCCAGCTCACAGCTCCCGGAAGTTGGGCTGCCGAGCTTTCTCCATGCTTCCTTCACGAGGGTCTTTTTCTCTCCTGCTTTTCTCCACCGCCCTCCAGCGGCCCCCTGCCCCAGATGAGTCACCCCTATGACTCTTGTCATTGGCCACATCTGAGTCACAGCTCTTGCTGGTGCTGATAAGGTCAGAACACATGACACCCATGTGCTGCCCACGCCCACTTTCATCATCAACTGTGGCAGAGAATGGAGAACTCCCAGGATCCCCTGCGCTTCCACAGCACAGTGCAGTGTGGGCAGAGCCAGCTCACACCTCGTGTCAGGCGCTGACAGGAAACACGTCCACAGGGATCACAAGGAATCTGCAGTCTCACTAGTTGAGGGCAGATGGGGCTGAAGTGTGTCTGATTCCATATTAAATGCCCAAAGAGCTAGCATATAGTAGGTGCTCAATAAAGAATACATTAACCAGAAATAAAATATGAATGGACAATTGTAAGCTAATATTTATTCACGTTTCAGCCAAATTAAGTACCATAAACATTGCAGTTGATAAGCAGGACAGGAATTCTGAAGAGAGGCCTACCCAGGACATCGACTCGGGCTCCCAATTCTGACCCCTGCCCTGGAAACTCCTGTTTCTGGAGCTGGTGCAGGTGGTAAGCCCTGACCCACACACCTGGTGCCCCTGACCTTCATCACAGCACCACACCTGTCCAGGTGCAGGTGGAGATGCTGGTGTCTGCAAGAAGAGGACGGGGGCAGTCCCTTCCCCCACACATTTTCATTTACATCAACCTCTAAGCTTGGCTTTGAGACACGCATTTTTCCAGGTCAAGCTCTTCCTAGAGAATCCGTGAAGAGAAGGGAAACCAAGGGACGCCAGTGCTCACAGGCTTGTGAGCTTCCCAGGAGAGCAGCGCCGAGCCCAGGCACACGGCTGTGCCCAAAGCTCAGAGGCTCCCTCCAGGAAAGACATCGGAGACCCTGGCTCCTGCAGGTGGCTGCCAGGTATCTGCGCCACGGCCTGAAGGCCAAGAACTGAAGGTGAGGAAGAAACAGGTCAGCCACGTGGGATCTGTGATTTACCTGTACTGTGTCAGAGGGACGCCAGGCAATTTACGTAAATGGAAAAATGCATACAAAAAGAAAATGGTAGCTGGGTGAAGCGGCCCAGGCTTGTAATCCAGCTACTTGAAAATGGTTGGGTAGGAAAATCCAAAGTTCGAGGCCAGCCTGGGCAACTTAGAGACCCAGTCTAAACTTAGAGAGACCCAGCCAAACCCAAAACCAAATGAAGGGCCTAGATGGAGACCAGTGGTCACTCCCCATTCTGTCCAGAGGCCACGAGAAAACCAATGAAAAGTGGAAATAAAAGCCACGAGGCTGCTTCTGAATAATAAAGTGGCGTAATGAGTTTTACTGGAACACACCGAGTCCTGAATGTTATAATCAAGTCAGTCAACTGAGCTCTGTTTCTGAAGCCACGGGCTTTATATTTGGGTTTTATTACTTCTGAGATTGCTTCAAAAGCTTAGTAAGTCAGACTGCCTGCACCTCTACAGCCTGGAGATTTCATCATATTTGATAATACATGTTGCTTTGCAAGTGTTAAGAAACTTGATGGGGACAACTGGATATTTTCATCAAGTACATGACTATCGCTAGAGGATGTCGAATACAGATTTCTTTGGACTTGCTGATATAAGATGCATCCTGTGACCAAGACCAGCAGGGCGGAAAACCTATGGATAGAGCGCACACCACACGGGGCAGGTTGGACCTCGCCAGAAAGTCGTTAGAAGCGTCATGTAAAAACACCTGCTAATTCTGGATTGAAAATCAAACATGTGGACAGTGCTGTGTGTTCTAGACCACAGAGAGGTCTGGGCTGCGCCGTCTCTCCTGAGCCTGGCTGCCCTGCTGGCTGGGAGAACGTCTCACTCCCACTAGGAACCTGGGGACCTCCTCCTGGATGAGATACATTTCCCCCGGGGTTCCTTAACGGGGGCCAGGGGACCTCGGGGTGGAAACCGGCTACGCCTAAGGTTTTCCCCAGTTGATCACTTCCAAGCAAGGTAACAGATGTCATGACTTTGAACCAAAAAAAGACACAATAGAATGTAGAAAAAAATGGAAATTTTACAGTAGGGTTTTCAAAGCCAGCATGCCTTAAGTATTAGGATCTATTTTTACCTCTGGATTATTTTGTATCACATTTAGCTTTTGAAAAGTCATGCCTGATACTAAACTTAATACTTACACATGGAGTACTTCAGGTGACAATCTAATAATCTGAACTAGACATTAATATCTAGCAATCTAATCAGATCTCTAACAATTTCGACTTTTCAATTTCATATCTCTCTCTGTAAAAACTTTTCTTGCCATTATGTGACATAAAATGTGAACTGGCTTGAACATAGGAGAGTTAACTAGTAACAAGGCAGAAGGTTTTAACCCCCACGTGAATCCAGGCTGGTTTAAAGCAATGGCATCAGGCACTGAGCAAAGCCCCAGTGCCTGGAGTCTGGGGCTACCACACCTTACAGATCTCGAACTGTGACCAGAACCACAGCACCAGGTCCAAGGAGGTGATCCGGCAGGTCCATTTCTGAACTCGTTCAATGAAAGAAAAGAGCCCACAGGCAGCCGGCAGACTCTCCACGCTCTGCATCCCGAGGCCCTACATGAGGGCTTCAGGACAGGCATCCAAAATTTAAAACCGTAGTTGAACCCAGAAGGTACACACATCACCAAGTGGCTGCGGAACGCAGGAGCAGCTGGTGACAGGGCATGTGGAGAAGACGGGCAGGGGGCTGGTAGGGGAGAAAGGAGGGCAAGGAGGAAATGACCGCAGAGTGCGCTGGTCATGCAAACCAGGACAAGGGACTGACACCGAACAGAGATCAGAATAAAAAGTACAGTTAGGCTGTCCAGCTTCTGCACCTAACAAAGAGCCAGGCAGGAGGATTACAAGTTTAAGCCCACTGTGGGCAACATAGCAAGTCTCTCTCCCTCTCTCCCTCTCTCCGCCTCTCCCCCTCTCCCCCTCTAACTCTCTCTCTCCTCTCTCTCTGCATATGGATGGAGATGAGTATGTCTCAGTGTGAAGACCCTGAGTTCAATCCCTAGTAGCAGGCAACCTTGCCACCAACCAGACGGTCTGAAATTCTCGGTGAGAGTTCCTGCTGAGAGTCCAGTCACAGCTGCTGCCGCCTGATACCACATACAGAAAAGTTCGCTGAAATGAAAGATCTCCTGTCTCTGCATAGTCAGCACAGCACCAGGAACCCAAGAACAAGGCCGCAGGACTCAGGCTGACGGCAGGAGGCAGATCTCACCAACACCTGCCATGGCTGGGCAAACAGAGGGCGAGTTATCCTGTCTGCATGAAGTTCTGAGCAAGTGAATATACAGTATGTTCCTCAGATTGTTTTATCTTTCTTTTCATTTCTAAATTCCATCTTCATCATCATGTACCTTGGAAGAACAAGGATATTTTAGTGAAGATGGACCAACAGACGACGGTGTCCCCAAAGACTGATGTCACAGCCATGGCAGTTTGCAAAGGATCACTTAGATGAATTTTCCCAAACATTCACATCGTTAGCCAAGAGTCTCGAGGTGGTCCCTCTAAGGAAAGGCTTCCTGCAGGTGACTTAGACACAGGAAGCCTGTGCCCTGCCTCCCTGCTCACGGGCTGACCATGGGGATCACCACACCCAGCTGGACATACTGGGCTCTACCTGCAGCCTCTTCAGGCTTCTGAACAGATGCATAGCCCAGAAGGATTGAATTTTAGCTTTCTGTGGCTTCCAGAATTCTCTCCAATAAAGATTCAAAGTTTTTGTGAGAAGACTGGGACATTATTTTTTAATGTACTGCTTCAAAAAACAAACTGCAGTATCTGATTGAACCAGCTTTCATAACTCTGCTTTTTGAAAGAAGCATGTAAAATATTTAAGCCTTGTAGACTCTTTAACTTTTTGATGTAATTCCTTAGAAAGCCAATAAAGGAAATTATCATAGCCCAAGCTGTGAAATCGTACCTGGGTCCACAAAAGCTGGAGTAACATACAACTTGTTTGTTCAAACAAATTTTAAAAACAAGACGTAGATATAATTTATGCTTAACCCTGGAAATTAACAAATCTGGAAAGTAGTTGACATTTCGAGGAATGTGAATCTCAGCTTTGGAAAGCCTCATCCCAGCAGTTGGCCAACCCCAAACCACACCGTATAGTAGGTCTGTTCCCAAGCCAGCATTCTATATTCAGAATACTGTTTATCACATTTTGAGAAATGCAGTTTTTCCATAAGACGCCTTTATTTTTGCTTCAGTGAAGTGTCAAAGGCCCTGGGAAAGAGAAGCCAGTGTGTGAACTGGTTGGTCTGAACTTCAGAATAGGTGCAGTGTGGCACGGTCGTGATTGGCTAGTCCTTCTGGTTGACCCTTACAAAAGATGCCCACAGCTCTGGCCAAGCCTGGCCCACGACCTTCAACTCTAGAGTACACTTCTCTGAGAGCTAATCTCTCTGAAGCTAGAACAGCATTAACTCAGAAGATTGAGACCACTTCTGGGGTGCGCAGTGTACTTGGGAATACAGCCATGTGCATGTGAATTTGATGGAATATTTGATAACGGGCAGGGTACCCGGTCTGGCATCACTTCCCATTTAATGCTGCAGCTAAGTAAGACATTCAAGAACTGTTCCAAACAGAAGTGTTTTGTTATAAAATGAATAAGTAAAAGTAGAGCCTCAAGATAGATATAAGTGATATCTTTCAACAGGAAATACTTGGGAAACATTTTCTCTGGATTTGTGGATAGCACTTTACTGCCCCCTTTTGCACTTTAACATCAGGACAAGTTTCTACGCAGACCTACTCTGAAACTGGAGAAACAGTGGGTGCGGCTCTCCAGTGTCAGGTTCCTAAAGAACCGGGTTACTGGACACCAGGGCGAGAGCCACGAGTAATTACCTCGAAACTGCGGCGAGCTCCCCGCTATCTCCTCAGTGCTTCAAAGCTCCAAGTAACATGGGCAAATTGGAGGTTTTAATTGACATTTTCTGTTTTAATTTGTGTGTGTATGTGTTCTGGAACAGCAGACTGTTTTCACAGGTGCTCCCGCTTTCAGTTTTCTAAAACAAATATCTGCGACACAAAGCTGATGTATTCAAGGCCGAGAAGAGGGGCCGAAAAGCAGGCTGCACAATCGGGAACCATTACAGTGTCATAAAGGTGGGGTGAGGAGTGGAGTGTACATTTCACACTTCACCCAACCACAGGCAGAACCTTTTCAAGGGAAGAAAGATGAGCAGAGCAGAATGCAAATGCCAGCGGCCCAAGGGCGCACAAACCAGTTCGACAGCTCTGCCGGCCAGGGAGGCCCTGGCGCCTCTGGCTCTGTGTGCACACACCTGGGAGAAAGGACGCGAACTGTCCTGCTCGGCAAACTTCTACCTGACAGTCTGATCTGCAGGGACGGAACTCGAGGGTCCACTTCTTGGCCCAGCGACACCGACTTGCACTGGGCCAAGTCCGTATGCGACGGGTTTTCTTCATTGTACTTAGCTGTTTCCCTTGGTCAGTCTACGATTACCATCTAGTCAAAAGAATATTAAATTTCACAGCCTACAAGGTGGTACAGTGGAAGGAAAACTGATGCCTTTTGATGCTAATCTTGTTTTTTTATTTGTGCTATAATGCTCAAAACACTGGGAGCTAACGTATCCTTCAAAATGCTAATCTCACAGTTTAAACTTTTTTTTCAGGAAAATAACACAAGTATTTGTTACGTTTTCATTCATGCAATGATTTTCACTGTCGTAAAAACCTCCAATCCATAGATCACGTGTATAACAGAAGGAGGCAGAAAATGAATCTTAGACTTGTATGTTAGTAACAAGTCAAACTGTAATTATATGAGGCCCGCGTAGAATTGCTGCCTTTTCCCAAAAAACAGACTAGTTAAGTCTCTTAAAGATCAGAAACAAAAATCAACAACCTACCTCTTAACAAAAACAGATTGCTTATGGAACTCATCTAGGATCCCTTAAACACACACACATACACACACACACACACACACACACACACACACACA
>PVIR01006616.1:0-54778 GCA_004026965.1 Petromus typicus | reverse complement strand
ATTGAAACTAGGATTTCATAACCTTCGGCGCCCAGAGACATCACGGGCTCCTTTCCCAACTGTAATTTGCCTGCACCTGTACAGTCTTGTTCCGAGCCTTGCTCTTAGCAAGAGTCTATAAAGGAAAGTGGAACTCGTGATATTTACAGGGAAGGGCCAAGAGGGACGAGGGCTCTTCCCAGAAAAGGATTCAAAGGGCATCCGCAGCCGACCCTGTGTGTTTCTGAGCTGGTGCTCAGGTCCCTGTGGCTTATTTGCTCCAGCTGGAAACATCACAGAGAAAGGCGGCTCAGCCCGCGCGGCCAGGCGTCCTGCTCACCCAAACGCGGGGGACAGATGCCTGGGCCTGGGCCAGGCCGCCAGCACTTTCTTTCAGCTTTCTGCTCCTACCATCCTGCTCACCGCCACAGTTTTCAAAATCTAAGGAATGTAGCTGTTTAGTAAAACAACTCCCGGGGCTGTCTTGGTGGGGAACGGACTGATCGCGCTGCTGGCCCGACCCCTCCCACAGGCCGGTGAGAATCAGGGGCTTGCGCAATCGTAGAAGGAAGAAGTCAGATAAAGAGGAACCCAGACGCCCTTTTTTTCTCTCTGGACAGAAGAAGAGTTCTCCTGGCTAGGCCGGCATGAGGAGCCGCACCCCACAGCACAGTTTAAAAGGCCGGTTGCTGCAATCGCTTTACAAGCTCTTCACTGGTGGCCTCAGACACTTCCTCCTACCGGGCTCCAGGAGGGTCAGGCCCGGGTCTGCTGTGGGCGTCTGGCCGAAGGCCTCTTCCTGCTCCTCACAGCTCACGGGGCAGAGGACAGAGCCAGTAAGAGCAACAAGGCAGGCCACCAAGCTGCTCCCATCCCAGGCCACAAAAGCAGAGTGGTTCACTGACTTCTTACCAACCTCCCCAAACAGTGTGTCTCGCGAATAAGATATGGACAGCAGACCCCACACTGCAACTCCCCGGACAGGAGATTCCTCTCCTGTGCAGTCTCCACACGCAGCCCGGAGTCACCTTGACCAAAAAGAAAATACCCTGGAAGTGAAAGGCAGCCCCTGAGCCACGCTGCAGTGAACTGGGCGAAGAGGCCATGGCGGGTGCAAGTTCTCAGAAAAACGAAGGTTTCCTTGGGGGAAAACCACCTGCCATTGGCTGCCTGGTCTGCAGGTGACCAGGTGACCAGCAGGTGACAACGCAAGCTGGGCGGCACGGGGAAGGCATGAAACCCCAGGCGCACTGGTGCTCCGCGCCTGGCTTCCTTAAACAAACTGCTCCAAACTTGCAGAACATCAAAAGCCAGATGGGCTGTACTGATGAATCCACAGGCAGGAAGCCAGATACCCAGTTCGCAGTAGAAATAGGCCTGGACTTGATTTGAGTCTGCTCAGCTCTGACAAGCTGGAAGCTGGCACTGATCCCAAAATCCAAAATAAAATGGCATTTAATTGTGACTAGACTCTAAAAAAGATGTCACACTATCTCCTTAGCCTGACACACACACTCAGCATCCAACCAAATGCAACCCTCCCCCAATTTTGACCTCTTTCTCTCAGAAAGGACCTGCTGTTTAAATTTTCAAGAAGAAAATGCTTGTGGTGGAAGGGGTAACACTCAGCAAGGGCAGGGACAGAGCGCATGGCACAGCAGGCTGCGCAGCCTTTAGGGGGCAGTGGCTGATTCTGTGTTCAGTGCACACGACCCTGTCAGACTGAGAAAAGGGTCCGTTGTGCAGTGCGCACCCAGCACAGAAAGGGGCTCTCAGGACAGATGCTGGGAATCGCCCAACACTCTCTCCCCACCCACCTCATCAGTACAGTAGGATTCACTTCACCTCACTGAGAGCAGACCAGCACTTCCTAATGACCGCCCTGCAACAGCGGAAGCAGCCAGGCAGAGTTGAGGGAAGCCTTGATGCCAGAGTACCTGGGTTCAAATCCCCTAGTCAGCCACATGACTCTGGGTAGGTTCATTACCCAATCTGATCTCAGTTTCCCTTTCTGTATGAAGGGAAATAGCTAGAGTGCTATAAGGCTTTACCACGGTTTGTTCTTAGCAAGTATTTGTCCAGCCGTTAAGGCAGCAGCTGGTACATACAGCAGGCCACACAGCTGCCGCCATGCAAAATGGTGTCCGGCAGCTAAGGGGGCTGCCACACGAGGATCTCATGCAGCCGGCACACCAAGAATGCTGGGCTCCCAACACTGCAGGCAGCATGCGGTACTACACTCTTCACAAGAATCCGTGGGGTGGACTCTGACCAAGACCCTACTGTGCCCAGTGCACCGCTCAGCAGCTAAACAAGAGGGTCCAGGCTTGTAAATTTTCAAAGAACACCCAGGAGTAGAGGAGCAGAGGGGAAAGTAACTGGGTAGCTGATGGGTGTCTATAGAGCAGAGAAAGTCAATGTTTGGCAGGTAAACAAAATAAAACACCAGAGCTTACAAGGCAAGGGTGTCAGGCTGTAGTCTTTCCTAATAGAGTATATCCATTTTCTCTTTGTAGATGGAAGGCAGACTGAACCACAGCCAGCCACAGATACCAATTAATTTTTATTAATAATAGCTGATTTTTGGTTCTTTGTGCCAAGTGGCACAGAGCTATTCTCTTTAAACACAATTAATCCTGACCACAATTTCATTACTCTTTCATTCAACACTATTATGTTACTGTCCCATTTTAGAGCTTGGAAAACTGAGCGACAAGGATTAGGCTCCCCAAATCATCATTGATGCCTAACACGGGATTGGCTCTCCAGACTCAGCTCCTGGGCCTGTGTCCTCACCACACGGAATCGCCCACCTGTCCACTGCCACTTTCTGCAGAGCAATGTGCCCAAGGCAGCGATACTCGTGAGCGCCATCCTATAGGGGCCATCTGCTCCTTGTGGGCTCAGCCCGTGTGCTGTGGCCAGAAGTGCGGGTTTACAGCTGACATGACAGACACATGTGGCCTTGAGCCACACAGAGGTCAGCAGTGGACTGTGGCTGCCTAGAGCTGCTGCTTCTCCCAGACTCAAGTTTCTGTGGCCCTGGGCTGCTTCCCAACTCTCTCACCCCAGGGAGCGCTGTGGGTCTGTCTGTGTCCCCAGCGGGGTCCTTGGGGGTCTTTCTCTCTCAGAGCAGGGTGCTTCCTTAGAATTTCACTGCAGGAGTACAGACAGGTCAGCCCTATGTTCTCAGAACTCAGGTACCCGCCTGACAGTTACAAATGCTTGTTGAATTACCTCCATCAGTGGCCCCTTTTGCCCCCTTAAAACAAGAATGGAGCAGTGAGGGAAGGACCACAGATTTCCACGGAAATCCTGGTGCAGGCTTTGAAAGTGCAATGACCCAGAAACAGGTTGTTCTCCAAAACAGGCTAATTCAGCGCAGAAGTTCTCTACAGCCCCGGGGGCGATCTGGTGCTCTAAGCCCAGCAGCTGGAGGGCAGAGCTCTGGGGCAGCTGACAGTGACACAGAGGGAGGGAGCCACGGTGCCTCACGCGCCTCCTGGAATGAAGCCTGGACACCGTCTGGCTTTGCAGCAGGGAGGAGGTGGGGGTTTGAGCACAAGCAAGACCTGCAGTGGGAGCCACTGGTACCTCCGGTGGGTAACTCCCTCAGGGCTTAGGCGCACAGGGGAAGGTTTAAGGTCCACAGTTTCTCTGCATTACAGAGGGCAACACTGGAGAAGTCCTAAACTCCATAAAAAGCCCCTCATGGAGATGACCTATGTCCCTCAGAAAGGGGGACTGCAGGCCCACAAGTTTACTTCGATCTAAAATACACCCATGGTCTACTTCCCGTGGCTAAGTGAAAAGTGACATCTTCCAGATTCTTAGACACACTGCGAGCTGGACAGGAACACGGTTTTTCCTGTCCTGCTCACTTACTGGGACACTGATTCACAGCAGAGTCACACAGAATTGGGACACCATGAGCCAGCTTCAACAGTGCAGAGAGAAGGGCCGATATGCAGGATTTTGAGGAGTTTGTGCAATCAGGCGGTGTCCCAGGCTCTCCAGTGAGCTACCACGAGTGGCTGGGAGAGGCCTTGGGAGTAGGAGGCTCCGGGAATGCACATGTGAGTGACACACAGTGCAACGTGGCTCCCAGCCCGCACACCTGCCCAGCAGTAATCAGTCACTGCCCAGCTCAGCGAAGCCCTGTATCCTGTTGGTTTCCCAGACCTGCACAGCACACGGCATACTTATTCTGGGGAGAGACGGGAGTGGTGTCCATGAAAAGCACAAACTAATGCCTCAGAAGCAACAGGGACTTCTCCAGCAAGTCCTAGAAGAGCCATACTGATACTCTAATTAAAATTAGATGTAGCGGAATTTTAATGGGAAAATAAACTGGGTTTTTCCATTGTGCTATGGAATGTATGTGTATCCCTGAAGCAGAGGTTTCCTAGTGTGGTTGGACTCCAGCGCGCCTTCCCAGCCCCCCCGCTCACCCAGAGAATGGAAAGCGTGAGCTAGCAGGGCTCCAGCACTGCCAACGCTCTGCATATTTCGTTTAGAGACTTACTCGGGAGAGAAGCAGCTTACTCTTCTCTTTTCCCCACAAAAACATTTTTTTTAAATCTGGAATCGGCAAGTATGTCCCCACCCGTCACAGAAAGTCCTGGACTAGAAGGCCACGTCTGAACTCCTCCATGAGCAGCAGAAACCGGAAACAGGCCCACCTGGCGTCTGGTACATCCAGGAACATCCCCAGGGCTCACCTACCCCGTGAGCAGAGCGCCAGACCCCAGCCCGTCACGGGCGGAGTCCACTCACCCGGGTGGAGCACAAAGCCCACTGTCCAGGCGGGCAGCAGACACAAGGCAGGGCTCCCTTGAATCGCTTCTTTAATCACTTTAACCCCGCTCCTGGGAGAAAGCTGGAGGCCAGGGCAATTCAGCCCCCTCTTTTGTCATTTGCCTGCCATAAATATGGCCAGTCTGCATTTGAAAGGCTGAAGGGGGCCCGCAAGCTTGCTGGACGTTTATCATGCTCTGTTCCCTGTTAACAAGCAAATACTTTAGCTGAATGGGCCATTAGCAATCATTGTCAGACAGAATGCAAGGTGCTAGGATGTGACCAGCTTATAAAATAGGGGGTGTCCCTTCTCTCTGGTGAATCTAGACAGATGCAAGGGGCCTTTTGATAGAGATGACGAATGACGTTAGAAAGAAAGGTAAAGGAGCAGGGACCCTGTGCGGGAGGTCAGTGCTGCACAATTTTAAACTGTTTTTACCTTAGGAAAGCAGCTAGGATTGAATTCTCTGCAGAAAAACAGGCGAGAAATGCAGCGTGCCCATAGCCAAGACACACGGGCAAGTCATCGAGTTAGGAACGCAGCCAGTGAAGTGGGTCTGACGCAGAATATTTAGGATGTCACCACAATCTCAATGAGACAGAAATAGAAGTAGAGAGGGCTTTATGTCACTGTGTGAGGAGGCAGAACCTAATCCTCTGCAAAATGGACCCAAGACTACCACCACCAAGAAGGTCACACCAATAGGGGTGTGTTTGCGCCTGCATGGGTGCCTGCGTCCTGCGGACTTCAGTATTTCCTGTCTTCAAAGTTCCAAAGACATGCTGAGCCTCTTCTGTGGGGCCCCACGGGGGACAAGAAAGCAAGTGTGTCCTTCCTGGCCTGACCCCGAGGCTCTAGCCCTCTGCCCAGCTGGGGACGCAATGGCTGATTTGGTTCAATGACTACAGTGGAAAGGGTGGAAGGCAAAAACAGAAGTCCAGCTCGTCCACACGGCTGCCGGGACGCAGGGCAGTGAGATCAACGGTATGGGATTGTTTTGTTTAGAACTTTCAAACAGGGCAGTACAGTCACTTTAATCATCTTTTAATAATTTATACCAAAGGAGCCCACCCATCCAACCCAGAGGTTACAACTTAAATTTACAAGAGGGGAGCATCCAAGCCTGCGGGCTCTGATCCCATAGGGGATAAGTTAACTGGAATTAAAAAGTAAATGTCCCCAGATTCTTGAAATTCACCCCTCCCCCACAGCAAAGACAAAACTCAGACTCAGGCCTAGGAGGAGGACAGCGCGGTGTTTACATTCCCTCCTCTGGGGCCTCGGAGATGCAGTGGGTCTGAGTGAGCCACCGGATCAAAGGCCTCTGTTTTCTTTTCAGTCACCCCAGCCCTACCTAGCCCCTCTGGTCTCCGCAGCAGCCCAGCAGGTCCCTGCCTGGAGTCCCAATAGATGAAGGCCGCCACCGCCAAGTGCGGTTAATCTCACAGAGGCCTCCTCTACCAGGCCAGGCCCGGGGTTCAGAAGGGAAGGCTTCCTGGCCCTGCCGACTGCCGCGACCTGGGGCTTTAATCAGCGCCCTTCCCGTCTCTGAAAAGGCCGTCAATGGAACCTACCTTGGCCAGATTACCCTCCACCAACGAGCAAGAACTGAGCGGCTTTTCTTCGCGGCTCCAGCCATCCCAGACCACAAGTGGAGCTTTCATGCCCCCTAATCCGAGTTTCCAAGTCTGTGTGGCTCCCACATAATACCTAGCAGCCCGGAGCAAGGGCCTGCGCCCCACACGCTTTTCAGAGACGTGTCATTTCTCACATCAAGCTAATCTATATGTTGCCATGGCTTCCCCCTTTATCTGCCTTTACATCTGATGAACTGCATGGATTTACCACATTATTTTTATCTGAAAGACAGAAAATGGTGGTGTTATGGCCATACAATCAGATTACGGCCTCGAGCTCCTCTATGCCTTTTTACCATACTTCAATCAAAAGGGATCAGTTTCTTTATGCTCTGCCCTCGATTCACATACATCTGTAAAGACCTAGTCTGGGTTGTAATCCCCTTATTAACTACGACCGGGCTTGATTTGCCTAAAAATAAAAGCAAATTGTGTCAGACCCTTTCACTTTGTTTTTGATTCGGAACTACAAAATGGATTACTAAAGAAATCTTCAGAGTTCACACGGCTGGTATAGTGCTGAATTTAAAATGAGAATTAAACAAGTTAAACAGGGGAGCCGTGTCAACGGTTTACATTTTCCATCATGGGAGAAGGGCTGCATTGCTTATGTCTTTGTATTCTTTGGCTTTACAGAGACAATGAAGCCACAGGAGTTTTTCCAAGCTGTTCGGAACATGTCCCATTTGCTGTCCTCCCTTCTTTGTTGCTCTGGGTCCTCCCCCGGCCTCTTTCTCATTCCCCCCTTCAAAGGAGAGGGCAGGCCCCTCCCTGAAAGAGCTCACTCCTTACCAGCAGCTTAGACTTCCATGGCTCCTGCATATTTTAATCAAAATATTTTAAACAGTTGAACACTCCTCTTTAAGGCTCTGCCCCGCTACACAAAGGCTGAGCTCATAAGCAAATCTATATAGCTGTATATTAAGTGACCTGAAAAACAGGTTCTTTATGTCAGCCGCAAAGAAAGGCAGAGGTTGGAGACAGGAGGACCATTTTCATCATCTATCCTAGAAGAGGCCTCTTCGCGTCTCATTTAGAATTAAATATGCTGAGTTTTCATAGAGCGTTAGAGAAGCGTCTTCCTTCAAAACATGCGTGCACAGGGCCTGCGATCTCCAGCGCCCGCTCGCCGCCACTCCCATTCCGGTGACCCGGCACGGCGGTCACGCTGCGATCTGAGACGCTTTCCCTCCGGTGAAGGCACTAAAGTTGGGTATCACACATAGGACACTCCTGGGAGCCCCCAGAAATGCTTCCGAGGAAGCCCAGAGAGCGAGGCTTTAGCTCCTCCAAAGGCGGGGTCTGCCGGACCCACCAGCCGGAGGGCTGCCCCTCTGCGCACACACCAGCGGCGGTAGGATGACTGACAAATCTGCCAACTGCCCTTCAGCCGAGTCCACACAGAAACCATTCCTACGTGCAGGGCTCTAGGTCACCTGCCCTCAGACTTCAGCTCCGAGTCGGAAACCTTTAGGAAGGTTGCAGTCATTTGCATTTCTTTATGTCCCCAGAACAAGTGTCAACAGCCAGGCTTTGTGAAAGGTTTAGAAGCAAGTGCTTCACAAATCATCTTAACCTCCAGCTCCCGTCTCCGAGGCTGGAAGCTGTAATGGTGGAGGCTAAGAAGTGCAGCCCTGAGACACATGATTCCCAAATAAATTCTCCTCTGGGAAGCAGGCGGCTGAGCACGCTGTGAGCTATCGCTGCAGCTCGGTCTTTGTGCTCTGCCAGGCAGACTCGCTTGTCCTGTGGAACAAGACAGTCCATTACCTACAGTTTATCATCCTGACAAAACGTGAGGAATGTGGATGTGAGAGCCCTGGCCACCCCACCCCCCGTGCTTTGTGCTTTTTGCTCTCTATATTAAAACCGACAAGATTAACCCAAACGCAAGCTGCGGAGCATAGTTCAAGGGGCTATTCAGTCAGGGCTGAATGTGCATTTGTTTACCTACAAAAATAAGAATTCCAAGCACAATGGAAGGCAGGCTGGCGTATATATGTCACTGAATGGGCTGTTTAAACAGCAGTATCCATTGTAGTTTATTTTATCAATCTGACAGGCCCGTATTTATTCAGGGCCTGACTGGGGTGAGACCCATGTATTTCAGGTTATCTGGATATTATCCAGCCATTCTTTTGTACCAAGTCAATCAATATCAGGAATTTGGTGTTATGTGTGTGGAGGGGGTGGATTAAACGGGAAAAGCGGAATACTTTGTTCAGGACCTAGTCTGGGGTGCTAGGGAACAACGGTCCTCGACAAGAAATGAAAGCTCTGAAATTTTCAAAGTCAGTGAATCCCTGCAGATACCACACCGGTGCCGCTCGATTGCCCTAAATGAAGTTATTTAGAAGCTTATTTTGCTATTTTGTTTTGACAAAGGCAGGCTCAGATTAAAAAAAAAAGAAAAAGAAAAAGAAAAGTTCTCCTGAAATGTTAATTAGAAATGGAAGCGAGGCTTCGCTGTTTTCTCCTGAACTGAAAACAACAAATAAATAAAAAGCTGAAAAGAACCGCTGAGTGCCGGACTCCAGACTCCAGCGACCAGGAGATGATCCACCAGGGTTGAGCGCGCACAACTTCTTTGCAAGTGTTACGTAAACTCCGGGCGGGGATGGAGGCGCAGGCAATGGGACAGGGGGAGTCAGCAGACGCAGAACTCACCAAGGGTTTCTGGGCCCAGTCTGCAAACAGCTGCTGCCTGCCCCCTGTGTCGACCACCTGCTAAAAAAGACTGACCTCCCGAGGAAACAAATCTAATTACCAGGGACCGCTTCATTACAAATGAATTGTTCCACACTTCAGACCCGCCATAGCTAACTCCAGCGCACCGGACCACCTTCTGGCCACGTCGTCTTCAGACTGCACCTTCTCCCAGACACAAATGCGCATCCGTGCCGACCGAGGCCGACCCGGCTCCACGCGGGTTTATCCATTCTCAATCTGCAAACACCCTCAGGTCCTTTCCCAGGAAACCTCCCTTGATCTCCTGCCAGCCCTGAGCTGCACCCTTTCCCAGGGCAGACCCCGTCTGGAGTCATAGCACCAGTCCTCGGGGCTCGCCGCTCCAGAATTTCTAGAGAATTTTTATTGAGGACCCACAGCAAGGCCAGAGGTGCGGGGCGGAGGCTTCTCCCAGTGCAGGCCTCGCTGGTCCTAAACCCGAGGCCGAGGCTCGGAGAAACATCCCACCTCCCGGGGTGAGTGGCCGCATCTCCTCGCCTCCCAACACGGTAGGAAGAGAAGATTCCACTTCTAAACCTTAGATGGAAATAAGATTGTTCTACTTTATTTCCAAGGAGGTATTTCTAATCCTCCAAGATACCCAGAAACTAATGGTTAATCATAACAAAGATACATAGCCAACTTGAATGCTGAAAGGGATTAATGAGAATTTCTTTCAACTAGATTTAAATGTAAATATTAAATGGGGGGTGGTCAGCGCCCAGAGCGCTAGTGAAAGTGGGGAGCGGCGCTGGGGGAGGGGCGCGCGCGCATTCCGCGTGTCACAGCGCCCTCTGTCGGGCGCCGCGCGCAGGCCGTCGCCACGCTCGAGCTCCCGGCGGCCGCGGGCGCAGGTCCCGGCCCGGCGCCTCCCTCCACCTCCCGGCGCCTCCCGCGTCGGTGTCGCTGTAAAGACGCCACAGCCGGCCCAGGCAACCAGTACCTTAGGCTAACGAGAAAATTCCACGAGAGACCAGGCCCCACGGGAGGAGGCTGGAGAAAGTAACTTTCGGATCCGGGCAGGATCTGAAAGCGCCCTGCTGGAGCCGAAGCGTTCGTGTGACGTTTTCGCCCTTTTGGCGGGGGAATTTAGGTTCCCTTGTAAGTAGATCTGAAATTTACCACTTTTGAGAGAGAAGAGACACAATCCATTCATTCGGATGTGATTTCTAAGCCAACCCTCATCCCTGTGCGCTTGAAATCCAGGCACTGTTTGCCCAACTTCTACTAGGCCACCGATCGTGCTCCGGACCTCGGTCGTCGCCCCCACACAGCCAGTGCCGGCTCCACGCCTGCTCCAAGTTTCCCGAGACTCCGACTCTGACGCTGCTAGCTGCCCGCCCGACTACCAGGTGCTGTGACCTGCAGACGCACGGAGGGCCGTGAACGCGGGCTGCCTCCGGGGACGGCCGCACGGTCCGGATCCTGACTGCTCTGCCAGCCCCGAACTGAAAGTTGCTCTCCTCCAGGCCTGGCGTGCTTCCGGCGGTGCGCTTTCTAAGATCGAGTCTGAGCCCCGGGCCCCTGCCTGCGCCGAGCCCCCAGGGCCCAGGGCTCCAGCGTCAGCGTCCGCGTGGACCCAGCAGGGCCCTAAGCTTTCGCAGGCGTCCTTAGAGCGGAGCGACCGCGGGACCGCGCAGAGCCGGCGGCTACAGGACTGTCCCCGGCGGGAGAGGCTGCCGCGCGAGGGCCCGCACCGGGCGCCCACGGCCACCTCCAGGGCGAGCACGGCGCCTTCCCGCGATCGGCCGAACCCCGCGCGCACCCTCGCGCTGACCGGGGCGCCGACCAGCCCCGGCCCCGGCCCTCGTCCGGCAGGCGCGCTCCGCCGCCCGGAACCCCACCCCGCCGAGCCCGCCCGCCGCCAACTCGCAGGCCCGGGCCGCGCCGCCTGGGCCCCCCGCGAGCGCAGTGTCCCCGCTGGTCTCCGGGGCCGCCGGGTGCCCGCCCGGTCTGTGTCCGCGTCCCGCGTCCTGGGGGAGCAGCGGGGCTCGGGCTGGGCAGCCAGACCCTCTCCCGGACGCCACTCGAGCTGCCCGGGGCCTTGGGCACCTGGAGCGCCTGGGGAGCGGAGGCGCGGGGGGCGACCCTTCAGGTCAGCGCCAGCGCCGGGAGGAGAAGCCGCCTTTCTGGCCGGGGTGGCCGCTGTGGGTCGCGACCCAGCTTCGGGCTCCGGCGCTGCGCTCCACAGGCCGAGCCCTCCTCCCGACCGGACGGCGCGGCGCGGGTGGGGACCCCCGGGGCAGGGATCGAGGACCTTGCGGACCCCACTTACTTGGAGTTCGAGGAATTCCAATAGATAGGCTCTAAAACTAGGGATCTGGAGATCGCAGTTCTGCATAAAACCATCAACACTCCCCAGCAGTACTTCCACACCGAGTCCCTGCGCGCGCCCATTGCGAGGCCGCTCCGGTGCCGCGCGCTTCGGGCGCAGGGGGCAAGACGGGACCGGAGCGCCGAGACTCCCTCCGGACGGGCGCGGGGGCGGCCGGGCTCCGAGACGCCGCGGCCGGGTGCGCTAGCGCCGGCCCTAGGGCGCGCGGTCGGGGCGCGGCGGGCTCGGGGCTCCGGGGCGCCGCGCCGGACGCAGCGGGGTCGGCCGGGTCCCGTGCGGCTCCAGGGTGCCGAGCAGGCGCAAAGGCGGGAGGGCGCGGGCCGGGGCGGAGGCCCGGGAGGAGAGACGGCGGGCGCGGGTCGCAACGACTATAGATCCAGGGCGGCGGGCATCGGCCCGAGCGCGCGGGCGCCGCGTCGGCGCGGCTCCATGTCCCGGAGAGCGGAGCGGGGAAGGGCGCCTCCTCGGTTCTCGCAGCTCCCGGCCCGTGGAGCAACTGGGCGGGGTCCGATCCGCGCCGCGGGCGCCGGCGCGCGGGCCTTTGTGTGCGGGGAGGGCTCCGGGACCCGCTCTTCGTGCAGCTCCGCCGCTCCGGCCGGCGCCGCCGTCCCCGCCGCGGAGAGTCAGCGCGTCGGGCGCGCTGTCAGAGCACTATAAACGCGGGGCCCCGCCCCGCCGCGCTCATCCCATTGGTCCGTCGCGGCAAAGACGGGCGCTGATTGGGCAGCCTGCCGGTCCGTCCGCCACCCGCCTGCAGTGGGCGCCGTGAGGCGGGGCGCTGGCTGACAGGTAGCGGACGGCGGCGAAGTAGCCCCATGGGTGCCGGGCGATCCGGAGCTCTAGGGGCGGGTGTGGCTGGACGGCAACGCGGGGACCGCCGAGGGCCGAGCCCAACAACGGGTTAACCCTCTCCACTCGGCAGCCTGGCAAGGTCCCAATTGCATGGAGGATTTGGAGCGCGAAGCAGGCAGCGGCGCGGCGCGACCGACAGCCCGGGGGTCGTGACTCAAACCGTGTCCTGCGTGCGGGGCGGACACCTGCGTGCAGAGCTTCGTTGCCCCGAATGATCCTCACTTGCTACGGGCCTGGGCGAAGCCCCGGGCCCCACCTCTGTCCGAGGCCGAGCCGTGCGAGCCGCGCCGGGACGCGCGGATTCCGAGGCCCAGTCCCCAGACCCGCTGTCCCGGATCTGCTGTCTTCAGCACTCTCACGCTCTCCCACACGCGCGCCCGGTGCCTGCTCCGCTCCCCGGCGAGACCCGAGCGCAGCACCCTGGGCGGCCCCAGACGTCCTGGCGAGCGGTCCTCCCGACCCCGTGCCCCGGTGGCCTCGAGGACGGGCGGCGGCGAGGATCCGCGCGCTTCTGGGATCAGATGCTGTATCCCGCGTCGGGAGCTGAGACCCAGAAAGCATCCGCTTCTCCGTGGTCTGGGAGCAGCGGCGAGCGCCGCTCCGAGCTGCGCCTTCCACGGATCCACAGCGCCCACTAGCGCCCGGCCTTGCGGCTCCGCGCCGGGAACCCACGTCCGCTACGCGGAGACGGAAGCCCAGCGGGCCTGGGGCTGCCGGGAGCCGGAGGAGACGCGGGGGCGCAGGCTCCGCAAGGGCAAGCGGACGGAGGGCAGACTGTCGGCCCACTCGGGCGTCCTTCAAAGGGAAGGAAACGGGCAACATCTCCACAAATTTTATTTAGCCACATTTTCCACTAAGCTAAATTCAAAAGTATATACGGCAGAACTTGTTCAGTTACTAGTTAAATTTTACATCCTTCTTTATAACAACTTGTAGGGCTATTTCAAGGTGCCTTGCCTCGTGTTTAATTTGAAAGCATTATTTCCCAGGATTGGGGCGGGAACCCGGGGCCTCTGAGCTGAAAGACAGTCTTGCTTATTCTCCAAGCAGGGCTTGAACTTGGCATCCCCCTGCTTCGGCCTCCCACAGGTACTTGCTTTTCAGTACCCGTGTTTGAAACATTAACACAGTACATGTATATTTCAACTCGAGTGTCAAAAACATAACTAAGAAATGCAAAATGGAATGTATTTATGTCCTTCCAAATAGATCTTTAATCGAGAAAGCCCCTTTCTGTAATGTACTTGTAAATAAGCTTTCAATTCAAGTAATTTTTTGGAAGACTCAAAGGTGATATGATCTGAACTTCCTGGCAGAGTCCCCAGACTAAAACCAGGGTGAGAGCTGTTACTCTGAAGCGCCCCTTTCAACACGCTGAAAGCTCCACCTAAGGAATTCACCAAGATCGAACGTGAAGTCAGCCACCATCCACGGCCCAGCAGCTCGGCACATTTCGTATGCAGCAAACTTGTGTTTGTGAAATTGAGGTTGTGACCTCTTGGTCCCCTACATCCTCTCTCCAAGACAACCAGAGGAAATAAAGGAAATTTGCATTGTCTGGAAATAACCGAGTTTCCAAAAATACCACTCTCGATGACTCCAAAGCATTTTACCCTGGAAAACTATGACTATACGTTTAAAAATCGCTTCTTTTTAAAAAAGTATTTCAGAACACATTCTGCACGCAGGTAACTTTCTAGAAGGGTCAGTAAATAAAGCGGCTCACTTTTTAGCACACATCTGGTGTAGTCAGAGTAAATGGCATCCGCCTTTGCCAACAACCTCTGGAAGTGCTGAGCCCTTTCCAAAAGGGCACAGCTGGGCTGTCCTGGCTGTTTTCTGGAGTTGGGGGCGATGCTAAGATGTACTGTGAAAGGTTTTTGGAACTTCAAAGACAATCCATTTTGTTAGCTAAGTGAATGCACAAGGAAACAAATACAAATGGTAGTTCTGGGTTAAAAATTAGATGGCCATTATTTCCCCCAAGAAAATACACCTAAATAATCTATTTTGCTCTTTTGAGAGGCTGTCTAAGGCTTTAGAACTTCTTATATATTCCTTGTACAATATTCGATAAATTCAAACTTCTACAAACCTATCTGAAAACAATCCAAGTTTGGTGTATTAGTGCTTAGCCACTCATTTAAGTGGTGCGAAGCTATCTTGAACTTGTACCTTGTTTCCTGACATTCAGTGTCTCTCGAAAATCACCGAAGTTTTTAGAAGATTTTACAAGGCATTTTACCCAGTTTCTCCAGAGATCGTCCTGAATGAACAGAAGCCAAATCTTTTTTGGTTGTTTTGTTTTGAGACAGGGTCTCGCTTTTGTAGTTCAGGCTGACCTTGAGCTCAGCTTGGAACTCAGCAATCCTCCTGCTTCGGCCTCCCAAGTGCTGAGATTACAAGCATGAAATACCATGCTCAGCACTGTGGTATGTGGTACTGATTACTGGTGGGCGTGAGTCTCCACGCCCGGCATTGTTGTATGTGGTTATTGGGGATCAAACCCTGCCCAGCATTGTTGTATATGGTTATCGGGGATCAAACCCTCCCATTGCACTTGCAAGGCAGATGCTAGAACCACTGAGCTAAATCACTGGTCCCCAGAGGCAATTCTTAAACATCAGCTTTGCTGAGCACACTTCCGCCATCGACCTGACTCTAAAATCCAGATTGCCACCCACCGAGACATCTGGAATTAGAGTCAATTCTTACTTGGCACACAAAAGTACATTAGTCTTTGAGAACTACTTTTCTTCTGGGGAAGTTCAGTGACAATTCAGATCCTCTGGACTATAGAACATTGTCACTACGGAAGCAAAATACCCTATTTTCCACTAACAGTCCCCTATGTCCGCAGCTCAACCTGTCTTTTCTTTTAATGCATTAATGCAAACATGACGGTACTGTTGAGAATACAGTGAGGGGTCCAAGTAGCTTGGGCATTTGGCATGACGCCCACTTCCAATCTGAAGCATCCAGACGTGCGGTTAGGGGTGGGCACTGGGGCAGTCACAGCTGAGCTCAACCTCTAAGCAAGATCTCAGTGAGTCTGACACATACACACACACACACACACACACACACACACACACACAACTCACTCGCACTCTCTGGAAACAAAGCTAACTGCAATGCTCAGAACATGAGGAAAACAAGCAGTCAGAAGGCGATGAGCATCTCCCACTGCGGGTCCGAGCCCCCAACATCCTGCCTTGTTAGGAGTTCCCACAGCACTTGGAGCCAATGACCAATTCCTCCCCTTTATCTCCTTATTCTGTCAGTTCTCAGTGAGTGTAAAAAAGCACCAGCCAAATGTACGCAGGGATCGCTCGTTTGTTCAAACCCGAGGAGCTCCAGACTGGTAAGCAACAGTTGTGCAGGCCTTAGAAGGTACACACACTACCAAAGGTGTGCACATGCGCACAACTCTGCTTGGGTGACACACCGCTGGGCCATTGGGAATACTCTGCTGGCCTGAGTTAAGAAATGTGTTAAAAACATTCCCACATAATCTGACCAACCACTGGAGGCTCAAAAAACTGATCTTTTCAAATCCAACTTCTAACGAAATGTTTAATTTTAAAATCCACGGACAATTTTAAGGGTAAGAGAATGGACTGCTGATTTACAAGGCAGGCACCCTCGTGGATGGAGAGCGAGTGTTCGTGTTACTGCTCTGCGCGGCGGAGGCTTTCAAACACACCTGTCTTCCCACTAGTTCCCAGGCTCATTCTTTACTGACTCAGCACACAGTGACAGGGGACATGGGGTTGCAAAGGGCAGGGTGCAACACACCAGCCAGTACTAGCCCCACACTGGATTTGACCTAGGGCCTCCGGGAGTGAGCCTGACCAAACGCTGCGAGCAACATCCTACGTGCCTGGGCTCCAGCACCCACGCTAGACCTTGATACAAGTCCTTCTACCCTCAGCGCCACTTGGCCATCTTCACAGTCATTTGCACAGTAACATTCGGGTCTGGAGGGCTCTGCCAGGAGTGGGAGAGCTGCGGCTGGCATTCCTCAGCCAGCGAGCACAGCAGAAGGCCTGGCTGGCAGTGAGCACAGGAAAAGGGAGACAAACCCCAGCTCTAGCTCACCAAAGTCTGGAGAAACTAGAGTCAGGCAGCCATCCAAGGCTCCTTAATGGAACATGCACACCATAATCATGAGCTAAATAAATGAGCCAGAATTCTGTATTTCAGAAAATTATAAAGAAATATAAGACCACTGATGTCTTAAGGTACAGCTTTATTGGGGAAGGTGGCAGTTAAAGGCTCTGGACATATACTAGCACAAATGTTCACCAGGTCAATGGGATGCTTAAGGGGAACTGAAAGGGAGGCCGACAGAGGAGGATCACCACAGAGTTCAGATGTCTGAACCACCCTCAAAAAAAAGACAACAAAGTAGTAGGGCTAAAACTACAAGCCTCTTCCCCTATTTGAAGGACTCAAGTCCTCACTCTAAGCTAATTTAAAAGTTTAGTTTGTACAACTGATAATTCTGCAAAGTCCACAATATAAATGCAAGGACTATATGTATACTATAATAAAAATAAAGTCACCAATTCTATAATGCATTATGAGGAACCTAAGAAAACAAATTTTGAATAAAGGCATATTATATTAATCAGGGAACATCTAAACTAACAGACTGGGAAAACACTTAACTTTTATGTTATGTACACAAAGGCGGTGGAGACAAATGAAAACACACCACCACACTGCTGCAGCACAGAAAGTTCAGGCTGTATTGCCAGTCACACCCTCCCTCCCTCCGACACCAGGCCAGGTACACCAAGCCTCCTGCATCCTCGGGGGCTCGCCATGGAGCAGCTGAAGGGGATCTCACCCTGCATGTGGCAGTCAGAACGGTAAAAAAATTAAAAGGCACGCACGCACACACTGATTTCAAATATCTTTAGTCCAAGCTACTCTCTTTAGATACAATGCTTAGAACACTAGCAGAGCAAAAACAATTTTAAGAGAAACATTTCCAGAGATCCCGGTACACAACTTAGGAACAGCGAATCTGCATCAAAGGAAGTTACATTATGGAAATCAAGTCTACCACTCATGAATAAGCAGAGCTAGTCAGTACTTAAGAGATAAAGAAAGACCTCCTCTTTAAGGAAATGAACTTGGTGTCTAACTTTGGAGTAAAAGATATTATTTTTACTGGAAGTTCTCACTACAGTTCATGCCTTTTAAAAGATTCTATCTTTAAAGATATTTAAATGGACTGTACTGTTCCTTACCACAATTGGGCTCATCCAAGAACTCAAAATGAAAGCAGTAACATTTTTCTTAGCATGCACGCGCAAAATAATCTAGCAGTTAGTCACTAAAGTAACGTAAACATTTCAGGTGTGAAGAGTGATCAACCGTGCCACCCTGGAAACGTTCTTTGTGATACACCTGCACCTCGGAAAGCACATTCTACCCGCACCCTGCTCCTAAGCAGCAGTTTCAACACCAGCACACTTACACACTTGAGGAGGAGGCAGATTCTAGTGTGCAAAACGAGGGTTATCTCTAGGATTTCACATGCAAAATAAAACCTCACAAAAGTTTAAATGTGTTTGTCTCCAAAATAAACATGCAAGCATGACTTGATTACCTTAGCCTTTTCTGAATGTACAAAGCAAAGTCTTTCTGACAGCCCTCTTTGAAAACAATCTCATACTCCATAAAATCTTAAATGCATTTATTTAAGCTTGCAAGCAAACATTTGTGCTAGTAATACTTATTTCTCTAAACAGAGGCACAGGTTGAAGAACTGAGACCTCTCTAGGTGGTGTTAATCTTTCAAAAAGGTAATACTTATGTCATAATTGCTCTACCGGCATAAAGTATGTGTTAAAAATACCTTCAGCACTACGTGACAAGTACATTTACCGTACACATAAACCCTAGGGTAGAAGTATAAATGAGAAGCACAGACTTCTACACTGCGGACCATCAAAAAGTAAACCACCCTCTTAAGACTTAACAGAACTTTAAAAAAAATTGCTTCAACATATGAATTTAAGACTTTACTTTATTCAGCAAAATCATTTATTTACACAATGGGGAATGCTGGTTTGATTTTGTCAATGAAAGAAAAACAAACTGAACAGAGACAACAGTGAACTGTATATGAGTGCATGTTCACCCGAGCTGACCCACTGTTTCCTTACCTGTATCGGGAACACCGAGAGCAACAATGTCACACGGACCCTGGTTAACAATACACACACAGGCTGTAGTAACCTGGGAGTTTTCCAATACAATTACCAACTTTTTATTTTTTTATAAATATATAAAAAAACAAAAAGTCAGCAGAACCAGCATTGCGATGTGTTACACAGAGTAAAACTCTGAAGTCAGTGGAGCGGATCAGTAAAACCTTATCAGACCATCTACAGTTGCCAAGTGATCTTCTGTGCAGACCACAAACGCCAGACTCTAAACAGATGAAAATATATCACTTTCTTTAGAAGACAGCAATGATCTGATAAGGATTTGACAATGGAAGTTAAGGGGGAAATAAAAGGGATTGCAGAGCATAGCCCCTATTAGAACAAGCTAACTTTCCAGATTTTCCAAATTAAAAAAAAAAACAAAAAAAAAAACAAAAAAATAAAACAAAAGAAACACTTCAACATGAAGCTACCATACAAAGTTCTTCCATTTTCTTTGTAAAAAGTTCAGAGTTTGCAATTTAATCCTGGGATTTTAATGTGAAGGATAGTTTTGGCCTGGACTTTCCCTTGCCCAGGATAATTTTTTGTTCTTCTTTTTGTTGTCGTTGCCGTTCCTGCTCTAGTTTCATCCTTTCCTCATGAATCTTTCTTTGTTCTTCAACAATTCTCAACTGTTCTTCAGCCTGAAAGTTAAAAAGCAAAAGTCAGAGGAGTCTCTGTTCACCCACAGTCATAACCAACACCTTGGTTGTCAGGTGACGAGTCAGCGCAGTGCACTTCACAAAGCGCAAGGCTGAGGACGCCAGGAAAGGAGCCCACGTGAACGACCGCTACATTTTCATGAACTTACAACAAATTGTAGGAAAACACATTTCCAAATGGAAACAAACATCCACAAATCACACCCTCAGGTGAGTCTGGATTTGCTATGCTGTCCTTCTTCACCTTTGGTGAACCAGACAGTCGATTCTCAGCCAGGACACAGATTTATTCACAGAGCATGCTACCCACCAATTATTATGTTTATAATTAGAAGGGATACAAAATTTACCGGAAAAATCTCCACTGGAGCTACATCACGTTGCCCACATGTGATTAAACAAGAAACACCACAGACACAATTCCCTGGGGAGAAGATGTGGAAACTGTGACCCAGCTGAGCAGAGCACGACCTAAATGTGAATGGTTACAGCCTCCAACTCCTTCAGTCTGAAGCAACCATTTCTTCAGAAGATTCCGGCTCTGTGTCAGGAAAATTCGGGCTCATGAACTCAGTCTCTAACACCTATCCTTCCTGCCTTCCAGAGACACCCATCCACGCCTTCTTAATCAGACGTGAGGCTTCTCCTGCTAGGGGAAGAAGCAATGAGGAAGGGCATTCCAGATGGCACAACTGGGGGAGGCATTTAGACAGAAGAGGACCAGGCCATGCAGAGCTGGGCTCCCATGAGGACCACACACCCCTAAGTTAGGAGCGCCAGCAGCAAGACATCACCATGTTGTAAACCTTGACTTTTCAACTCTCTACATTTATCCCCCACCCTCATCTGATCCTGATCTGCATCTTTTGGGGTGCCCTTCTAACTCCGATTCAACGCCAATTTTTACATCCCTGCCCTCTCCATTATTCTAATGAAACAGTTTTCACTATGATCATCAACAAACTAAATCTAGCAATCTTTATCTGCACCAGAACACACACTCCTGAGCAATTATGCTTCATCCAATCTTCTGTGCCATGAAACACAAAAGAGCCCTACTGACTGGTAACAATCTTAGAATTCCAGTCTGTGGGGCAAACAGCATCTTCAAGTATATGAGGACAGAAATGCTTCACGACAGGGAAGTGAGGAGGCTGCTGAGCAGAAGGTAGATACGTGGCACATGCAGTGGGGACACAGCTTGACAGTGCAAGACAGGAGGGCAGCAGCCTCCGGCAGGAGGGCAGGCAAAAACCCCACAGGAGTGGACCAGGAGCTGCTCATTGGTCACAGCCATGACTACCCTGTTGCTGGCCAGTGGACACCTCCTAGAGACCTGACTGTCCCTTCAAAACCCAAAGTACTCAAGCTTGTGTAACAACACTGTGTCTGCTGTCCAGACTCTAGCGCTCAAGCTCAGTGTCCGGTTCCCTTCAGAGCTGACCACCAAGTCTGCTAACTTCCTTTTCTGTCCTCTCTGCCCTGGATTTTAAGTTCTACTTCCACCATACCCGTGCAGGGCCACAATCCTCCTAAAGTCCATCCTCTAGGCAGAACTAGACTCACCCTTCCTGACCCTAAGCCCTTCTGATTTGCATTTCCCATGTTTTCTACTCTCTACAGAATAGCTTAAGTCCCTAACTTACCATGCATGGGTCTAAGGGCTTTCAGACTTTCTTTCACAGAAATCCTACCGCACACTAGAAGCCATCTGTAAATGTCACTACCTTCTTGGGATTTTTTTTTTTAAACTAACTACAACAAAAAGAATTCTGATCTTCAGCGAACTGGGGCTAACTGCTCTGTCCAGCTTTACTAACCCCCACACGCAGGGGAAGTATACGCACACGTGTGCAACTGAGTTCTCGGTCCACGTGCAGCTGCACGGGGAGCCCCTGCCAACACCAAGTCACCTTGCTTTCCCTAGTTCTACGTCACCCCAAGGAAGGTGTGAGGACTTGGGGAGGAAGGTGGACAGGATCAAAAGGGGTCAGGCCTCAGTCCCGTTAGAGACCACACACTACAGGCAGCCAGACTGACGGCCGTGTGGAGGGTGATGGGGCATGGCAATGTGCTCTAGGTCAGGCAACACTCAAATACCACAACTGTGCTCCTAACGTACTTTGACCCAACTCTGTAATTCTCTGGAAGTTATTTGGTAAGCTGCACATATAACTTCACAAGATTACTTATCACAGTGTATCTGTAAAAGTAAGACTGGAGAAAATATTTACAATCAACCACTGACTAAATCGTAGAAGATCTATAAAACACACTACTACAATCCAGCCATTTTAAAACAGGAGATGGTGGAGGAAAGGCCCATTCTATAAGACAGAAGTCTGCGTACAAGGTACTACACACAGGAACCACACACACTGTGCAATTCAGGACAGCAAAATAGTATTTATTTGTATCTAACTAAAAAGTCAAAACATAATTAAATGTAATTTTGAAAATGGCAACGGGAAGTGGATAGATGGGGGGAAGGGGAGGCAGAAGAACTGGACTTAATTTTTCTTTTTAAAAAACTGCAACTTTGGGGCTGGGGATTTAGCTCAGTGGTTCCGGCGCCTGTCTTGTAAGCACAAGAACCGGGGTTCGATCCCCCGGTAACCACATACAATACTGGGTGTGGAGACTCACCCCAGCAGCAATCAGTACCACATACCACAGCGCTGGGCGTGGTGGCTCACGCCTGTAATCCCAGCACTCGGGAGGCACAGGCAGGGGGATTGCTGTGATTTGAGTTGGAGGCTGAGCTCAGGGCCAGCCTGAACTACACAGGGAGACCCTGTCTCAAAAAAAAAAAACAAAAAACAAAAAACTGCAACTTCAAGATCACATTACCAAATCAAACTTAAAAATTTTAATGTAAACCAACTTTTTCCAGAAATACAAACTTCTAGTTATACTGTACTGAAAATACATTTAGATTACATTTTTAAAAAGAATCAAGTGTCCTTTTCTGAGAGGTCTACAAACACGGAATAGACACAGGAATGTGCCAGCTGTCCACATCCTATTAAACAGTGTCAGGAAGACAGTGCCAGCCAAAGGCACCTACCGCACAGTAGTCAGCAGGCAGACACCTGGCCTCTCACAGACACTGGCACTGCTGCAGTGCCGTGCCCAGAGATTAAGACCCCAACAGAGGCTCAGGGGTGCTCTGCGAAGCAGTGGCCCGCTGGTGACAGCCAGTCTCCTGACAGGAAGTCCCTAAGCATGGCCCCACACCTGCCTGTGTAGCCTTCTAAATCTTACACTCCTGCTACCTTTTCATCTTGACCAAAATACTTGCCAGAAAATGTTCACTGTTTTTTCTCCCTTCTTTATTTCACATTTAGGCAGAAGAAAAATATTCACACAGAAGGAAAAAATGTAAAACTGACCCACAGATATATTCAAAGCCAAGGAAAAACCTAATTAAGACAGGACCTGCTGGCCCTGGGACCATGGCTGCATGCCAGCAAGAGTGACTGTAAGATAGACATACACAAGAAAAAATGTACTGTGACAGGTTAGCCTCCCGTGCTTCCAACCCGGCGTCAAGCCTCTACCCGTCTCCCTCACCAGAGCCTACTTAAACTGCTTTTACCATTTTTACACCACTAGAAATTGAGTAAGGTGACCTATTAGCATTCCTTGAGAGGTGAGCTACTGAAATCACTCACTGCTTCAACACACACCTCTACACAAAAGCACGCATACACACTTATGCACACACATACACATACGGATAAAAAAGATGACACAACTAGGATTCGTGCCACTCCTTACAAATGCGGGCTTCTGGCATTTTAAATCTTCCAAGACACAAATCCGGATTTATTCAACCTTTTTAATTGAATCCCTCGATCCATCTTCTCCATCTTCGTAGCACTCACTTCAGCTAACCAAATGCACAGGAGGCTGAAAACACCACCACCCTCCACCCTGTGGCAATGAAGTACCTGGCAGTGGCCCCATTCCCTACATGGGGCGCACGAAGGCCCAGGCCCAACCTGGGCAGCGCTCGCAGCCACCTATAGAGAAGGTCACAGCTACTCCCCCTGCCTTTCCTTTCATTTTAATGATCCTCTCACTTCCATTAAAACCTAATTCATTTTTGAAATCTCAACATTAGTCTATGGCCATAACACCCTGAATGTGCCCAATCTCATCTGAAATTTCAACCTTAGTGAGACTCCATTGTTCAGTGAAGATGATCACAAGACAAATGGTCACCAACCGCGCTCATGACATCCCTTGTGGTGACTAGTAATGATGGTAAGCGGACATGGTGGCATGTGCCTGATGTCCCAACATGGGCTACACAGTGAGCTCAAGAGTAGCCTGAAGTACGTGGTAGGGCTCTGCCACACACAACGGGAACAGTGTCATGAACCACTGATGCAATCAGTATTAGATGCCAAAATCACTGCCTTGGAGCTCAGAGACACTAATATTGCCAGGAGAAATACAGTGCTTTCAGGATTTTTTAGATGTTGTGAACTAAAATTACAGGAAAAAGCTTGTACTATCCAGAAGTGGCTCTTCTCACCTTCTGTATTCACTTTTCTTGGGGGCCATCCCCTTTGGTGAGCTTATGTTTTCTTCATAACCCGGTGGACTCTGGCCTATACCAAGAGGGTCTGCTTGGGTTCCTACCAGACACTCACTCCTCCCACCCCGCCGCAAACCTCACCACTCCACGACTTTAGCAGCACCAGTTCTCTCTCTCTGCAGTTTCCAAGAAGAGCGGCTTTATGGACGGAAGCCTGTCTTCTGACAAGCTGTCAGTACTTTCCAGGTTCCGCCCTTGGAGCTACCCTTCGCAGCATCAATGCACTCACTGATTGGGGACTAGAAAATTATTCGAAAATCATTGCACTAAATACATTATTAACACAGGGTCAAGCAAAAACCCTCTGACATTGGCTGAAATCTTTACCTCACACTTTGCTCCATTTCATTTCCAACAGAAACACGTGACATATCCATCCAGTGCTTACGTGTACAACACTATCAGTATCCTGAGCAGACACGAGGCCCGCACAGGTCTCCCCTGACCATCCCACACTCGGCTTCCGCCAATTCGGTGAGGGAACCCAGTCATGGTCTCTGTGGCGGCAGCAGCAGCAGAGAGGTGGCCGCATGCACTGCTGGCTTTCCTCCTGAGAAAGCTGTGCCGAGAACACCCTGAGCATTCTGAACAAACAGGTACCTTCTTGAAAAGCCAAGCACTGGCTCCTCTTAAACTTGGTCAACTCTTCGATCTCTTGCTGATATTATGCTACGAAGAGCAAGCAGCCAGGCTGCACCTTTGACATTTTATTTGAACTATCCTTATAAATTGTATCTAATAAAGAGCTGTAGAATACTATTCAGTCAAGTTTTCTATTACTGTTTTTAGAATTCATCCTTCAACTCTCACCACAGGTTTTTCATTTGTTTTTGAAGTTTGTACTTCTGCCAAGTCTTTTTTAAAAGCAATGTACGTATTTTCTACAAAATTCCAAAACCTCATGGACATGTACAGCTCAAGGCAGGAGTCTAAAACCAGAAGCAGCAGTCTGAAGCTCATTTTCTGAAGATCACGCCTCTCTGGGAGCGTAGGGAGGGCCCTACCCCGTGCCCATCACTTCTCGATAGCCCCTGCTCCTGCCTTCAGTGCCCTGTGGTCAAAGCTCCCTCGATCCACTCCGGCTTCTAGATCCAACCATATCTCTGAAGCCCTACATGCGCTAACACAGGCTTTATGACTGCAATACAGTCTAGTTTTCAGAGGAGGCATTTTCAGATACCACTCAATATGTTCAAAAATGTTTGCTTAAGTTTTTCTAAGAACTTTTCTCAGGACTACCTTTCAATTACAAAATGAGCTCTGGTTTATTTTTTATATAACTGTGGATACATCATCAATGGCACATATGACACTACTTATTTACGCCAAACAGGTGACATAAAGTGTCTAGTACAATGAATCTGAGACAAGGAGAAAACTTTGTCAATATGAAGATGACTTTAAATTTAGAAATTATAACTTGCATAATTTTAAACCATCAAATAATGCAATTTGTGCTTTCTCTAGCCAACATTATTATCGTTTTAATAAAAACCCTCCCACCATCGTGCTCGCTTCAGCAGCACATATACTAAAAAACCCTCCCACCATCTTCACAGGAGAACAGGATGAGGGCTGTTGTTCTCACGTAGGAGGGAGCCTCCCAAAAGAATGTTTTATCCCACAGCAACACCTATGACACTCTTAAACACGTTCCCTTTCCAAATAAGCGACGCTCATATACTGTTCAGTATAACGTCTGGGATATTCCTAGGCATGTATGACTGTGGTGAGAAAGATCAATTTTTAAAGTACTAACTTAAAAAAAAGAAAAAATTAACTACTTTTCACTGTATTCACCTTAACTCCTCAAGTATTTGAAGAAAGAAGTTACGTGCTGTCCAACTAACTCAACAGTGAGGAGCTGGCCTGCCATAAAGACAAGCTACACTGGGCCTGACCCTTGGTTTTTCAAATCTAGTACCTGTACCAGTTGGTACTTTGTCTTCTTATGAACAGAGAAACCAAGAATCCTGATACATAATTTGGAACTGAAATGAGCAAAACTACCCACAGATTAGAGCTTTTAAAAATTCATATTTATTGACTTTTTGGATTAGAGCTCTCCTTAAGGGTGATTTTCAAGCCATCTGCGTTGAGCTCCTGTGACCAGATCGAACAGTTTTGCTAGTCATTAATCTCCTAACTTTTGGCACAAGGGCCCCAACAGTGAGCAACACGAGCTCAGAAGCACCTCCTCATAAAGCGTTTCCAGCCCTGACTTCTAAGAGCAGCCAACCCTTGGCATTCCAGTCCTGCACATGTCTTACGTGGGCATTTGCTCATTTCTTACTAGAGCAAAACCCACTGGATCACTCTAATTTTCACTCTCCCTGAAGTTACAATTCCCACTTCCTCTCCCAGGATCACCAGGGCCACTCTACACGCCGCACTCTCACCAACACTGCACAGAACAAAAACTCTCCCCTCTGGCTCCCATGTTGAGGCTACTAGTAGTGATTTTTCATTGTGCGATGTAAAAATCATACCTGTGGTCTTGTTCTAACTAGAGAATTAGCCTGTCCTGACTTGGGCGGGGTCAGTCACACTTTTTTCAGGTTATAATGAAGCACACCAGGGTTCTCTTTTCCCAGCCTGTCTTTTATCTGCTTTCAAAGTCTTAGGTCACACTGTGTACCACGCAAACTCCTTCGTGTGTGTTAAGATGACTTACTCTCCTCCCCAGAAGATCACATTCCATACTCTTTCCATTACTTTTATCCAGCTTCTCAAGGGCCCCGATCCTGCTTCGTTCCCTCACCATGGGCTGCCTCCCACCTTAATTTTAACTTTCCACCATTAAAGCCCAAGGTGCCTCTCCTCTCAGACCATGTCACGGCCAGCAGGTCGACATCTCACTACCCACAGATTGACTCAATTTTTTGGAGCTGGCTGTCTCCACAATAAACACCTTCAATTACTGCAGAGAACTCACCGCCCTCTCCACTTCTGGGTCCACTCGCTAGCCACCCTTCCACTCCCTCACTTTCTCTACCCACATAACATGTAAGGCCAGCGGGCTCCTACATTTCCAGCATATGCAGTGTCACAAAGAACTCACAGACGTGGGTTCCACATATAACACTCATCTTCTTTGCTTTCACTATACCTTGGATTTCAGATTTTAAAAAATTCTACTTACTCTCCAACAAACATGTACAAAGACTACTTAGAGAGTAGTGCTCAACACTGAAAGAGGAAAGAAGGAAAGGGGACAATAAAAATGAAGAAAATCTGGGCATGTGCCTTACCATCACCTGCATGTAGTCACCCATTTTCTTATGTCCTCGTACATAAAAGACCACCACTTCTGGGCCAGCAGGACCAACAGAACCAAGTACCCATGTTCTTCCAAAATCAACAACATCCTATGCTTCCAATTTTACCGAATGAATCTTATGCAGTATGTCAAACTTCTCACCACAGCACCTAAAATTCAAGACTCTTAAATGTATCTTTCCCTGCATCCTACAGCCAACACTGTCGGAATAGTAGTACTATTCCCCAGAATAGTACCACTCCCCACACGCACTCCCATTATCACCAGGTTAAATCTAAGTCTCCCTAAGTGTGCACTGTGGCCCACAGACCAGTGACAGCCTAAAAGTTGTAATCACTCCGCTATTGTAGGAGTTTCTATAGCAATTTGACCTCATTTTTGTAGCATTTCATGTAACTGCATTTTGCAGAAGTCGAGATCTCAAAACAAACTGGCATTTAAAAGCAAAAAAACCTGAGCTAGGGACGTAGCTCAACGGTAGAGTGCATATTTAACTTAGTATGTATAAGGCCCTGGGCTGCCTCCCCATCATGGAGGGGGATGGACTTACACATAAGACACAAGTGGGCCATTTACTCCCACTGGGATAACTATTCCCCTAGAGTAAGTGTAACAGTACACAGAAAGCTGTACTATTCTGACTCAAGTAAGTAAACAAGGAATGCTGTTAAAATAGAGAGGCCACACTGACCCTAGCTACCCAGGGTCCGAAGAAATCACTATCTCTGCAGATGTACCAAGGGGAGAAGTTTCCAGGCCAAACCAAACTATGCCACCACAGCAATCCAACCTCTCCAGCACAGCCGAAGGGAAAATCTACTTCTACCAGTTTGCATTGCTTTAAGGTCTGAGAGAGCAATCTTTTTCTTCTCTTCTGGGAAAGGTCCATGTTTCATAAACATGACTGTCCCCTTGAGAGCTCAATCTTCTAACCACAAATTAGGCTCACACTTTCTCTCTTCGTCCTACCTGCACTGTGACTCTCCCCTCACAGCATGCCTACAGAAGCACCATCACACACTCCTCATACACATGGGCTGACATATCTGATAATGCTCCCCACAGCTCACATTCACACTGGTTCTTCTCCGTGAGAAAAGCAGAGTAAAGCCTCCCAGCCCAGACTTCCTTAAGTGCTTCCCTACCAGGAGCGTGCTATCTGCTAAGAACCCAGGATTGTGTGTGAGGCTATTTCTGGTACTGTTTTTTATGTGAGATACACTATCTTTCAAAAGATCATGCTCTCAGAACTGCCCCTTGTGAAATGCCCTTCTTGTGTCACCTGTGGGACAGTCTTTACTGTCCTCAGCCTACTCTCAATGGAACCCACTGTTAATTAACCAGACCTGCTGAGGTCTTTTTCTGTGTATCGATATACTCATGCAGAGAATTTTTAAAAAACAGAAATAAGAGTTTCCTACTTGTTCCCTCCCAGCCCTACACCCCCATTAGCAATGACTAAGTAGCAAGTATCTTTCTTGGGTTGTATTCGCCACACATTTCTAATTGGACAAGTTTATCTAGCTGATTAAAATTACACCCCCACCACCATCCTGGGCACTAAAAAGCACTCCCACCACCCCAGGTCAACTTCCTTCCACTTGGGATGGAGGACAGTGTACTCTCACTTGAAGAACTCTTTCTCTACACCACCATGAGAAAGAAGTTTTTCCTTATAATATCTACATTTCTCTTGCTTTGTGGATTGCTTCTACCCATGGTCTTATAATATTAGCTTTCTTCTTCCTCACACTGAAATTGCTCAAAACACATACTCACAAATGTAAAGACCCTATGACATCGCAACAGTCTACTTTAAAAATGCTAGAATGTACTTCAAAAAACTTGGAAGTACTAAAAAATAGAGTTGGAAGCAAATTAGAAGTGTTTTTCTATAAACAAATTCTTATGTCAGCTTCCTTACTGCAATTTTTAAATTGCTCTATACCACCTCTTATATCTCTATATGTAAGTATGTTCATTATTATTTCCAGTTAGATTATAAACCGTGTAGTACTGTGATATGCCCATTCAAGTGATTGGCAAGGCAACTAACGTCAACCCTGCATATCAGTAATGTTAAGTTTTTAGACAAAAAAATTCAAATGAAGTTAGGACTAAAAAAATGAGGACGGGGATAACACGACTCTCTTCAGAAAAAGCTGTTTTAAGGGGGCCGGGGAGTTAGCTCAGTGGTTCCAGCACCTGTCCTGCAAGCGCAAGGACCTGGGTTCGATCCCCGGTAACCACATACCATACTGGGCGTGGAGACTCATGCCCAGCAGCAACCAGTACCACATACCACAGTGCCGCGCATGGTGGCTCACACCTGTAATCCCAGCACTCGGGAGGCAGAGGCAGGAGGATTGCTGTGATGTGAGTTGGAGGCTGAGCTCAGGGCCAGCCTGAACCACAAAGCGAGACCCTGTCTTAAAAACAAAACAACAACGGGCCGGGGAGTTAGCTCAGTGGTTCCGGGGCCTGTCTTGCAAGCGCAAGGGCCCAGGTTCGATTCCCCGGTAGCCAGCCTAAACCACAAAAGCGAGACCCTGTCTCAAAAAACCTAAAAAAAAAAAAAACAACAACAACAACAAAAAAAACCCCAAACCTTAAAAAAAAAAAAAAAAAAAGCTGTTTTAAACCACTAAAAATTTTGGAATTTTCTCTACTCAATTAGGTCTCCTTTTGCCTGAAACTCAAAAAAAAAAAACCAAACTAAAATTATAAAACATGAAGTCACTTGTTAAATCTAGAAGAAAGAAAATTAAACCAAATACAGGATCATTCTCACACACGCTTTTCTACTCACCAGTTTGGCTTGTGCTTCTGCAATTTTTCGGTTATTTTCTTCTAGTATTCGCTCTAGCTCCTCACGTTTTGCACGTTCTTCCTCCTAAAGGGGAGGACATGTTCAGATGTTAGAAAAATACATTGTTTTTCGTTACTCACAAATATTTACTATCTTCCTCTGCACTTTTTTGATCTGACTTAAAGGGCAGCTGTACAGCTACTCCTGTCTGACAAACGATAAAACTGTGCAGCCACTCACATTGGTTTCTAGCACTAAATTTAAATTATCCCTCCCAGTCCAAACAGCAACCGACTAAACCCTCCCTAATGATAGTTTCCTGGTAATTATTACTAATACTTTAATATCACACAAATCAACAAGGACAACTACAAAACTGGATAGTATTTACCAAATTAAAAAAATAATATATAAAATATAAATAAAGTGAATATTTGTCTCACCAATTATGTATACCTACGTATTCTTTACCTATACTCCTTTAATCAGCATTAAAAGTTGAATATTTACTGTCTTGTCCAGTGTCCTGCAGAGTGTGCTCCTCGGCTGCCATACGCGCCAGCTTCCTCTTTAAAATGATTTGTACTGTTAGCTTGGCAAAACCTGCATCGGCAGCTCAACCATTTATAAAGGAACAACATACAAGGAAAGCTGAGCTGAGGAATGCAGATGTTTATGGTAAGAAGGAACAAAAAATGTAATTCATCATTCCTAAGGCAAACAATTAATAAGAAAAATACATTTACTGTTAGTGAAAAATACAAATGGTAACCCATCCTTCATGGAACTACGGGCTTCTTCCATGGGGAAAATGGGCTCAACACTCGGATGTTGACAACTGCTAAAGGCAGCTTAGACTGTCATCTACGGTCTGAACTGAAATTCAGGAATCCAGGGGACGCATGGTCAGGAAATAAAACTCTTCTGTAATTTAGTTTTTCTTGGAGAATTTAATGGAATTTTTAAATGCAAACTATATGAAGATTGCTTGATGGTTTGGGCAGTGTTCAGATCACAGCATACATATTCAAATGATTTTAATATTTGGAAAGACTGTCAAGAGGGTTGTGTCCGTGTAAAAAAAAATTGTTAATATGAAACAAAAAGCAAATGAAGAGAAAAAAATCTTACTATGATTAATAACTCGCTACAAGATAGCACAATTACTCCAAAACTTAGTATTCAAAGCACTGATGTAAATAAAAATTTCACACATTCAATATTGTAGTCTGAAATCCACTATTAATGGAGACATGTATATCTAGACAGGACAAGGGAAAACGCAGTTCAAAAGCTATTCTTACTGTAAAGCAAACAGATTAACATGACGTCAACTTGTCCCCATAATGCCGACATGGAAAATGACAACGAGTCATCGATTTGATTAAGTCAAATTATTTCAGTCCGAGAGAATTTAACTACAGGATTTCCTATGTCACGCCAGTGGGATTCACGTTCGTCACACAAACTACGTTGCTGGACACTCAGTGCCGTGAGTGCTGTGCCTCGAGTGCCCAGGGACTTTCGCCAAGCTCTAGACCCTGGAGTAATCAGTGCAAGCCATAAAGCTTCAGGAGCAAATTACTGTCTCACAGAAAGACATTTTCAACTTCTGCGCCCGCTGCTGACAAAACAAATCATGTGTTTAGCTTGACTCCAGACAAGGACAACCTGTTCCTTCATAACTCTCTAGAGAAAAAAAGGAGTTGTTAGTAGGTACTAAAAAAGTGGACGAATGCTCTGGACATGTTTCCTAAAAAGATCCCTTGAAACACATTAGGAAAATGGAGGGCTCATGATCGGAATCCTAGAATTAGTCCACTGTGTTGAAGCAGGATTTGGGGAGGGGAGGGAATAAAAGAAGGAAAAAAGAAGAGTGAGAAACCTATTAACCCAAAGCAGGGACTGCCACTCAGCATTAGGCCCTGCTCTTTTAGCTCTGACTGAAGGCAAAGAGCCTCTCACAGTCTAGGCAACGGTGATAAACAGAAAAGAATATCGACCACAGGTGGGTGTTTAACTGTCTCCCTTCACCATACCCTGTCTCCCGCCATCCTCCCGAAAAGAATGTAAGTCCTGCAGCCATGGCAAAAGTTTCAAACACTTCTCAAATATGTAAGCCAGTTCCATTAAATCAAAAAAGTATCCTTGAATAAGTTTTATGAAAGTAACTTTTAAGTACCAGTCAGCACTTGTGAATAGGCTAAAAAATTAACTTTCGCAGCAATGTAAGTTTAGATGAGAAAGGAATTGGATAGTCTGTATTCCGTCTCTTTCTGAACTGAGCAGGAGGCACAACCCGACACTGAAAGTTTTGCCATGGACTGTCTACTTTCCAAACGACCGAGCGTTACCTCTCTAGCTTTCTGTGCTGCAAGCTCAGCTTGTCTCTGTCGCTCGAGTTCTTCGAGCAACTGCTTTTCCATGATGCGCTTGGCTTCCTCCACCCTTCGGAGAACTTCTCGCTCAATTTCATCCTTCCTTTTCTCCAGTTCTTCCTCTACCCTTTTTGCCACCAATTCTTCCACTCTTCGTGCTGTTTCTTCCTCGATGAGTTTTTCTTCTATTTCCTGCTGCCGACTAGCAAAGCACAAAAAATGACAAGTAATATTTTAAAAACCTAAGAATTAAATCACCTCTCGTTTTAAGACTATCAGATCACTGCATCACATTCTATCTGGGTAAAATCTTCCTTATCACATTCTAATTATAGAAATACTGGTATATACAAAAAGCCTAATTAATTTTCATTCAGGAACTATGAATAGGAAACAGGTCTACTTTTGTTATGAACGTCATCGCGAAAGGACAAGATGTTAAAATACAAATGGATCTGCCTATTCATCAGTACCTCAGTCTAAGCCCTGACTTACAACAAAATCAGGAGAATCCACCACATAGCTGGCAATTTGGCTGAATTCACTTCCCCTTGACCCCTGCAGCAAAGGCAGAATAAATACAGACTTGCAGAGATTCACACTGCTGAAGCAATGGTTTGTGCAGCATTCAATCAAAATACAGACCACTTTTCTATCTGTACTCTTCCCCTTTTGCTAACTAATTCCAATTAAAAACATTCCTAGATGTGGAAAAGTAGAAAGATCAAAGTTCAGTGAGGCATGATACTCTTTTAATTCCTCTAATCCCGCTGTGATACTATAAACCAACTCACTAAAAATTATGTGCTAAGAATACTGGCACTTATCAAATACTATCACAGAAATCTTGGATATTTTATGAGAGGGATGGCCACCTACTGTCATGCATCTGAAAACTGCTATGAAGAAAAACATAAGCTCTCAAGTATTTTAATTGATTATTTTGGCTAGATTAAGAAAGCTGAAATTAATTCTACTGGTTTTTGATGTGCTTATTAGAAAATTTCAAATTTTGTATTTTCCTCACATGGTATTTCTGTTCAACAGAGATAATAATTTGTGAGTAAATGAACTTGGAGGCTCTTTTCAGTATAACTTATAATCTCATAGGGCAATTTATTAATGCTTTGACTTTCTCTCAATCCAATAAATTAATCTCACAACTTATATTTGCATGACTCATTTGGCACACATTATTTACAAGACAGTCATACAACTGGTATGTGTAATACATATTCGATTTTCTATGTGACCTTTAAACATCTCAGTCTAACTCAAGCTTAACTCTAGTCTTGAGGGTGATTCAATCCCCACCCAAGAACTTTCACTCTCAAACCCTGTTTCTTCCTTCCAGTGACATCACACTGACACGAATGTATCTTCAACCACTCATCATTTCAGATTCTATATTCATCCTCCACATTGTTCCTATGAAGGAGAGAGACAGCAGGTAATACAGAAGGTCCTAGGCAATTGCAATGTCCATTCTCAGCCCTCTTGCTTCTTTTAAAGTATTTCATTCCTAAAACTAAACTGTTAAAAGGTATATAAAAGCCAAGACTTACAATGTTCATTTTGCTTTTTCCAGACAAATTTAGTATTAGGGTAATTACAATAAACCCTTCATCTACATCAGAGCTTAGTGAAAGAACACATACCCTCTACAATGCTAAAAATAAAACAAGACATCTAAAAATGTTAGTGATTTCAATTCAAAAGAGAATGAGTGCTAATTTCAATACAAAAGGTCTCTGTTTTATCCAAAGGCAAAGAAATAATAGATACACAAGGATATATATAACTGCTGAATCTGAATTGGGGGTATGTAAGGGCAATATTCTACTTTTGATTTGTAAACATTTCATATTAGTTTAAAATATACACTCCCACGCACACACTTTTAAGACTGATTCTTTAGAAACCAGTAAATACGAAGCCAATAAAGGAAATATTTAAAAATCTCAAAATTATTACATACCAGCTTATTGATGTTAAGTGAAATTCAGTATTCTTCAAAAAAAAAAAGTATAGAACAAAAATTTTAATTAGAACTTTACATACTAAGTGGAAAATAAAACAAAAGGCTTGTGCAAGCTCCTAATCAGAATGCTCCTAGCTTAACAATGTGGTGTAAGTGGAGGAGACCAGACCCCTCATCAGGCTCTGGTCAAGCCAAGCAACACCACGGGGCTGCCAGTTCATTTGTGCAGATCTGGGTGGTGAGGAGGCAAGCAGCCAAACAGCTTGACCTGTTACTGGGGGCAAAAGCTGGTCAAAGCAGTGGCTGCTCCTTACAACCACCCCATCAGGTGACCCCAGCAAGCCCAAGGGGCCTGGAGACAGGCAGCAAGCAAGGGAAAGGAGGCTCCACTGTGAATTTACCATCCAGTCCAAAGGGGTGAGCAAGGGAAGGCCTCAGGCGCAGCTGAAAGCAGAAGACTGCATGGCTTCCACCTGGCCGTTCCTCCAGGCTGCTCCTCTCCTTCGCTCCTTCAGGAACTGCAGCACAGCTCTGCAGAACACCCCAGCGCGGACACCCCACCCACTCCCAAGATGCAAGGTCAGACTTGCTGTTGTCATCTTGGTGCTCAAGTGCAACTGCATTTACTGAACAGTCATGGCTTCCACTACATTCTTCAATCTTTTGCTCACACTCCGGTCAATCAGTTCCCTTGCAAAGATAGGGCTGAAGTAAGTGTGAAATTTAAGTTTTCAAGTGTTTTAACGGTACTATAATAACAGGTTTCTATTTTTTCCACTTTTAGATATTACAAAAACATTAGCCATAATCAACTTTCAAATGGCAGCTATTAAAACAACTAAGTGTATAGTACTTTAGCACTGTTAACTGAGTGCAAAGTTGGTACAGAACTAGCATTTCTACTAAGGCGTGTTTAAAGTGTGAATTCAATCCCAGGGGCTTCCCTCCAGGAATCACTTAGTAACTGCCAGGGAGTAGTATTCATTCAGTACTCAGTGAGTGTTAAACACTGTGCCTCAAGTTTCATATAGTGTGTCATCATTTAAATCTCATTAACCCCTCCTACGAGGCAGGCACTAACCCATTATTTTTAACAAGGAAGCTGAAGCTAAGTTGTCTCTGGCCCCATGGTTGCTGAGCTGTCACTAAGAATGTTGACAGACCCCCCAGTAATGACTATACCACCTACCTGGTTCTCTAGGCAAATGGAAGAGACAAAGACACGTACAAAGTAACTACCAAAACAGCAGGTTAGAAAAAAACACTTATAAAGTCCTTAACAACAAGCAGATCACTGAGCTTTGTTTCAAAACATTCGTTCCAATAATATATAGCTCCCCAAAGTAATTCTGCTCATATAGTTTCTCCCTGATCCATGTATTAGTTATTTTTCCACTCACTGCTTGGCTGGCTCCAAGGCACAGTGGCAAGACAGAGGGGCACTGCAGAGAAATAATTCAAAGGGGAAAGGAAGTAGCAGAGCAAGCAAGTGACCTTAGGACTTCTTTCTCCCCCCTTTGTACTGTCTATATTAGGTTTAGGATGGTACCAAACCCAGTGGATTGATTTGGTCATGACACCTCCTTAATTCTAGCATCACACACTCTTTAAGATTCTGTCACCTCAAAAAAAAAAAAAACAAAAACAAAAAAAAACAAAAAAAATACCCACTTATAACTGTAAGAGGACATCTGGACACAAGCCAGGATAGTGCTTATGATGAGTTTTTATGGTTTAAGTCTAAATTGTTTCTCATAAATCTCACACTCAAAGGTGAGTTTGGTCACCTGGTTGGAAGGAGCTGGTCTATGACTTGAAAGGATGTACTTTCTTTGTCTTTGCTCTCCATTTCCTGACAACCAGGCCCATGAACAGGTTTTCCTCTGGCATGCTCTTTCAAACATGCCGTTTCTTCCAATAAGCCTATTACCATGGATTGAACTCACTGAAACTGTGAGCCAGAATAAACTTTTTTTAAATTGTGGATATGAGATATTTTATCTTAGAGTCAGCAACACAGCTTAACTAATACAGAGAGAGCCCTTTTAAGTATCTTCTAATACTCACTTGCACAGATTCCAGTTCAGTTTGGGTATTCTTAATGTGTTAGGGTAAACACTAAGGAAAAGCAAAGCTAGGTATCACAGACTCGAGTAAGTAATGAGGCAATAATGTTTTCTTGATTTGCTGCAAGTCATTTTCAGCTCCAACACTTAACATGTATACATTACCTCAAAAAAACACAAAACAAAATGGAAATACTGGTATAAAAGAGTGAGTCATACTACATTGCCAGGACAAGACATTACAGCTTAGGAATTTAATTTAGAACCATGTAAATTAGCTACTCAAAAAAAGAGAAAAAACTTTAAAAGTGTGTGTTTTATTAAAAGGGTCCCCAATCTTGGGTCCAGAGACTGGACCAAGGGTCCTTTTCCTATTAGAATAGGGATGCACGGCATGAGGTGAACAGGGAAGCTACATCTGTATCCACAACCACTCCTGTAGCTGGCATCACTGTCAGCAGTGGCACTAACAGTGGCACTAACACTCTCATACACAAACCTTCTTGTGAACTGTTCTTTTCAGAAATCTAGGTCTGAAACTTCCCTGAGATTCTCATCCTGAAACCACCCATGGCCTAGAGGGAAAAATTGTTTCTCACAAAACCCATCTTTGGTGCCAAAAAGATTGGGGACTACTACTGTTTCACTCAACTAAGATTAGAAATTCCAAATTCACTTCTTAAGCTCAGCAGGTGAGTTATATTAAATAACTTTACTGAGACCCACTATATGCCAAGCATTGCTTAAGTATTTCAAACATACAATCTCTATAACCTTCATTAACACAGACATCACCATTTCACAGACAAGAAACCAAGCTTAGTAATGATTTATTTCAGCTCCAAAATTTTAAGCAGCAAAGCAATCTGGTCTCTCCAATGTACAAAGAGCTACTAACTTGTGAAACTCCACAAATGATTATTCTTTTACATTCTCTCTCCATCTGCCACTAGACTTCTTGAAAGCATGATCAACACTCATCATCTTCTACTCTCTCCGCTTCCACTGTGGATCTGTCATAGCCACTATACACATCTGTTAAGGTACTTCCAGTCCCTAGAACCAACTACTACTCTCGCTTCACACTCTGCTCAGCCCACTCCACGCATTCTTAGCTTCTCAGACACAAGTGAAACCTCTTTTCTCTAGGCTTCAGCCCTCCATTAACAATGTAAGACTAGCTCAGCATATCCCAAACCAATGTCCACAAAGGAGTGTCAATTGGAAGACCCTCTATTTCCCTTTCTCCCACAGTAAACACTCAGCAAGTTTCTGAGGTTTTAGCCATTAGCAGACATACATAGTAACAACTGAGACATGGTAGATGAGTTGCAACAGCCACATTCTCTAAACAGGAGAACCAACATTCATGCATTCTTTCCCTTATGTCTTACATCCAATTTCATATGCCCTAAATGTTTCTTAAATTGATCTTTTTCCATTCCACTGTCTTGATTATTCATGCCTCAATGTATTGTAACCCTCTCAATCTCCATCCTAAAAGATCAGTTTAAAATTTAAAAGGGAGACATGTAATTTATCTGCTCGAAAATTTTTTCTGTTTCTAGGATGAAATCAATGCTCCTTCTCATGGTATACAAAAACGCTCCGAGATTCCCAGCCTCCACCTCTCCAGCCACTCTGTGACCTTAGTACGGTGCTGTACTTAAGAACTGCAAGCAGTGACCAGCGTCACTTGGTTACCACCTTAAAATCCTTTCAAGCTCTTTCCACATATACCTTCTATCTAGCTTCACAGCCTACTTTCTTAGTCTCATTCAGCTGACACATTTGCTCACCAGGATGCTTCCTTTCTATGAATAGCTTTATCTCTGTCACCAAAACAAGCACTGTATTATTATTATTATTATTACTTCTAAACTACATCAAGACCTTACAGGGGGCCAAGCTTGTTCATGATTAAAGCACCTAGCAAAATGCCTGGCACTTACTAAATGCTCACTAAATATTTGCTGAATAAACAAAATGAACAAATATTTTTACATAAGACAATTACTTTTCCCTGATCTTTTTTTAGGTTTTTTGAGACAAGGTCTTGCTTTGTGGTTCAGCCTGGCCCTGAGCTCAGCCTCAAACTCACATCACAGCAATCCTCCTGCCTCTGCCTCCCGAGTGCTGGGATTACAGGCGTGAGCCACCACGCCCAGAACTGTGGTATGTGGTACTGGTTGCTGCTGGGCGTGAGTCTCCACGCCCAGTATGGTATGTGGTCACCGGGGATCGAACCCCGGTCCTTGCGCTTGAAAGACAGGCGCCAGGCGCTGGAACCACTGAGCTAACTCCCCGGCCCTACTTTTCCTTAATCTTGACAATTCAAAGCCTGTATCTTTTTTTCTTTTTGAAACAGGATCTCGCTTTCATAGTTCAGGCTGGCCTTGAGCTCAGCCTTGAACTCACAGCAATCCTCCTGCCTCCCGAGTGCTGCTGGTATTACAGGCCTGAGCCACCTCACCCAGCAGTGAAGTATGTGGTTCTGATTGCTGGTAAACATGAGTCTCCATGCTCAGTACTGTTGTATGTGGTTACCCGGGATCTTGGGGACACAGTATTGTATGTGGTTACCGGGGATCTAGGGACCTTGTACTTGCAAGGCAGGCGCCAGAATCACTGAGCTAAATCCCTGGCCCAAGCCTGCATCTTCCATAATTTTCTCTGGATTAGTCTGAGACCACATTAGTTAATGTATACAAAGGAATTTGGTGTTCAGGTGGCTATTTTCCCTGCCCTTTCTCCTCCCAAATGCTCTCTGCTGCTGTTGCTTCTTGTTTGTTTTTTTTGACAGTCTCATTATTAGTTCAGGGTGGTCTCCAACTACGGCAACCCTCCTGCCTCAGCCTCCCACCTACTGGGATTTAAGCTTTCTAGAGAAACCAATTACTGCTTTACTTTCAAGTGAAAAAATTATCTCACTAATCTCTTAGGTTATTTTTTATAGTCCTACTGAAAAAAGAACTTTATCTGTCTTTTCCAGACCCAAAAAAAGCTGAATTAAAAACTTTACAGAAGGCTTTGTGAAGAAACAATTACATTGCCTTTGTTTTCAGGTTTTACTGGCAGTTTCAAGTGTAGAGAAAAGTTGGAACTTGACACTGACAGCAAAACAGCTCGTTTCCTCCCCAATATTAGTTATGCTTGAAAAAAGGTGTGCTGAAAAATCTACAATACAAACCCAAAGGCAGAAAAACCCAATCCCCAGACCATTTCTGTACACACGAATTCCCTTCAAAAAAAGCCTAAGTTTCTTAACATTCCTGCCTTATAAGCACATTTGCAATACTCACTTTCGAACTGTAGGAAGATGGCAGGTTAGAGTCAGCACACTAACTCCACGTGCCCAGGAGGCTTTTTATAACTGAATACCCCAAAATACAACAAAACTACATTTACAAAGGAGAACTTCATTTAGTGTGGGCTCTTCACCTCTACTGTTGCATCTAAAAATATGTGAGAGCTGACAGAAATTCAAAGGACTCTTCGCTTTTCCTGCATAAAAATTCTGCATGTAAACAAGACAAAGTGAAAGCAAATATTCAAGCCTCTTTTAAACAAGTATACGAGGAGAAACAAAAAGACCTCACCTGCTTACTAGAAAAATATAAACCACAGGCAAAAAAAGAAATGAGCTGTGTGGGTGGATGGTCACACAGATGAATCAGGGTCAAACTCACCCCACTGTGTATTTTGTTTCTTACATCTCAAAAAAGGGAGCGATAAAGGCCGGAGAAAGGAACCACCACGCTTTTAAAAAGGAAGACACAGAAGCAAAGCTGCACTGGGGAAGGACCACCTAGAACGCCTCTCATCCCCGTCCCAAACCTAAGCTTCCACCCAAGGGCGCTGCCGCTCAGGTGCAACCTGCCGCTCCTTCGCCAGCCCTGGCTCCGCGGGAAGCGCGCGCACTCCGCTCGGGCCGGCTCCTTCCCGGTCTCCGCGCTCCGGCGGCTCACCGACCTCGAGAACTCCACCCCTACTTCCGGGACTCAGCTCCCTCGCTCGCGCGCCAAAATCGCTTCCTCGCCCGGAGACTGTGCGGCTCCGGCACCGCCACTTTCCTGCAGCCCCCCTCGTGGCCGGCACGGCCCCCGGCTTCGCAGCCGCGTCCCCCCAGCCCCGGGCCCCACCGCTCACATCTTTCGCTGCCGCTCGAACTCGGCCTTCTTCTCCTCCTCCTCGCGCTTCTGCTTCTCGTCCAGGCTGCTGCGCTTGCTCACGGTGCGCCCGAAGATGTCGATGCGGTCGGGCGGGGACGAGGCGCGCTCCCGCTCCCGCTCGCGCCGCGACGCCGCCGCGTTGGTGGAGCGCGAGCGCGAGCGCGACTCGCGCCGCCGGTTGCGCTTGCTCTCCCGGGACTTGGAGCGCTTCCGCACGCGCTCCTTGTCCCGCGAGCGCGAGCGGGAGCGGCTGCGCTTCTTGTTGTGCTTGCTGCTCTTGGCGTGCTTGGAGCGCGAAGAGCTCCGGCTCCGCGACCGGCCCATCCTTCCGGCGACGCGCCGACGACCACCGGCCTCTGGCCCTTCCGCGCGCACCCCTTGCCGCTGCCTCCGGACACGAGCTGGCTGACCTGCAGAGGCCGGGGGAGGGAGTGCTGCCCGCCGGCTGACTTTCTGTGTCTCTTCGCGGGATCCCACCACCACGCAGGCCGCTTCCGACGGGAAGGCCGCAACGCAAGGAGTCGCTAAGATGGCAGCTGCGGCTGCACCGGCCGCCCTTCCCACAATGCTCTGCGCGGAACGTGCCGAAGCGTGCGTTCCGCCCCTTGGCGGAGGGGGCCGGACATTGCCGAGCATTTCCGAGCGCTCTCGGCTCCTCCCGTCTCTCTTGGCTGAAGGCTGAAAGGCGGCTAATCTTCCGTCCGACCCAGGCAGGATTTACAAAGCCTACGCCAAGTAGAAAGAATGTATCACCTTTGAGAGCGATTTAAATCAGCCGTGGCAGGAGTTAATTGGTGGTATTATTTTCTAGGACCCATCTCCCTCGGCCATGCCTAAACTTTACCCCACTTAGCCTGGCAGATCTCATTTGGGGTTTTGATTTCCTTCTTTGATAAAAGAACTTTACGAAGTGGCTCAAAAGATCAGATGAGGGCCAGGGGTTTAACACAGGGGTTAACTCAGGGGTTCCAACGTCTGCCCTGAGGCCAGAGTTCGATCCGCGGTGACCATGTACAATAAAGCCAGGCGTGGTGGCTCATGCCTGTAATCCCAGCACTTGGGAGGCAGAGGCAGGAGGATTGCTGTAAATTCGAGGCTGGCCTGGGCTACATACATAGGGATCTCAGCGCCAGCCTGAACTACAAAGGCAGACCTTGTTTCAGAAAAAAAAAAAAAAAAAAAGATCCCAGAAGATAAATTACTTGGCAAGATTTGATAAGACTTGCTGGATGTTGTGAGTGCTTTCAGTGCTCCTGAGGTTCAGGCTGCTGGGTCCAAGGTTAGAGATGGGGTCGCTGAGCAGCTAAGCAGATTGCCCAGGGCATCACAGCTGCTGGGGAGCAGAGCTGGGACCGCCCCTAGTAGATGGTGGACAACCCACAAGCCCAGTGATCCTGGTCCACAAAAAGTAGTGATTTGGGGTGGTGTAGTCAACTCACAGTCAGGCCCTCCCACAGTGGTTTGTGTCTAGAGGTCCTCAAAACCTTCTCTCAGGCTAGATTCTATGCTATCAGTCTATGAGTGATTCTGGGTGGGGCTAGCCCAGACGCAGCAGGGTCAGGTGCATGCATGCTACCCACGCCCAAGTACTCTGAATAAGATAAAAGGTTAAAAACAATTTGGTGCGGTGTTCTAAGCCTTGGTGCCTTGGTGCCAGCCATTCCCCTTTAACGTTGGGTGTTGGGTATTTTGTCTCAGGAAGGAGAGAAAAGTAACTAACACATCATTAATATTGTCAGATGATAGGGCCCAGCGCCTCTGAGGCTGAGGCAGGAAGATATGTAGAAATTCAAGGCTAGTTTAAATAATATAGTGAGATGCTGTCACCAGACCAAACTAAACAAAACAAAAAACAAGATGTGAAGATATCTCACTGTTGAAACTTAGTTCTTTAAAAGGCTTCACTCAAGGTAGATAAGAGAAAGAAAGACCAGAAACTTTCCTTTGAGTAAGCAATAACCTATTAAGTGAAATAATAAAGTTTTTTACCCAGTGGCAACAAAAGCCATAAAACACTTCAGAATAGACCTCATCAAGTTACACAATCTTTATGATAACCGTTGGCTAAATCACAGAATAAAGCTGAATGCATGGAAAAACAAGTTATTTTCTCAGGTGAGTAGTCAACATCGAAACCATGCCAGTTCTTCCCTAGTCAAATTAAAAAATTGATTCAATTCCTAAGATAGTCTCAAGTTCTTTCGGGGATATGTGTGCTAAAACTCATTAAACAACCTCATTTTATGTAGAAGATCACGTAATTGTGAATTACATTTTTTTTAAAGCATGAAAAAGAAGATAAACCTCTTAGTGCATTTAGACTTGGTCTGGATCTTAAATGTTCCACCAAAGCTTATGTGTAGAAGATAGTGGCATTCGGAGACTGGCCTTTGGCAGATGACTGGCTCCTGAGGTCTCCGACCTTTTGAATGTATCAATCCACTTATGGGTTTAGCTTAATGGGTTATTGGGCATTGATGGAGATAGTAGGACCTGGGGCCTATTGGAGAAATGGGTCATTGGTGTGTGTCTTTGAAGGGCATACTTATTCTAGGTCCCTTTCTCTTTTTCCTCCCATTCCCTCCTGGCCCCCTCCCACTCCTAGCTGCTGTGAGGTGAGCGTTTTGTTTATTTGTTTGTTTTGAGACAGGGTCTCGCTTTGTAGTTCAGGCTGGCCCTGAGCTCAGCCTCAAACTCACATCACAGCAATCCTCCTGCCTCTGTCTCCCGAGTGCTGGGATTACAGGCGTGAGCCACCACACCTGGCACTGTGGTATGTGGCACTGATTGCTGCTGGGCGAGTGAGTCTCCATGCCCAGTATTGTATGTGATTACTGGGGATCGAACCTGGGCCTTTGCATTTGCAAGGCAGGCCCTGGAACCACTGAGCTAAAATCCCTGGGCCCGAGGTGAGCGGTTTTACTCTGTTGTGCCACCAGGATGCTCAACCCCAACACAGGCATAGAAACAACGAAGGCAAATCACTGTGGACCGACACCTCCGAAACCATGGGCCAGAGGGTAACCCTGTTATGCTTTCAAGCTCTTCATCTTAGATATTTTGTCACAATGGATTAAAGCTGACAATTCTGAGTACTGTAAAAAAATTACCAAAATCTGAGCATCTCACAAACCAAAGAAGTGTATTTCCAGAGGCTGGGAGATCTGAGATTAAGTCACTGTCAGATTTGTGTGTGCTAAGAGCCCTCCCTCTCTCCCCCTCTCTTTCCAAGATGGCTTTTGGTTGGTGCAGCCTTAGAGGGAAACACTGTTTTCACACAGTGGATGAGATTGAGGGTGAAAGGGCAAACAGTGTCAGACTCCCTTTTTAATGCCCTCCATAAGAACACTAATTCCACTTAAAAGCTCTAGTGTATAGGAGTGTTATGGCTTGTACCTAGATGTCTCCTCAAAGCCTCATGCACTCATAGCTGGATCTCTTAGGAGGTGGCTGAATGACAGGTGTATGATACAGGATTATGAGTGTGATAATTGGATTAATCCACTGATTGGATTGGTGCAGAACGGATTGGCTAAGGATGGATGCTCCATCTACTGGGCCTGTAGCCTGGGTGGAACATAAAGGGAAACAGGCTCACTGCCCCTGCCTACCCTGCCCGGGACTGTTTCTCCTCTGCAGTGCCCCTCTGCCAGGCTACCCTGTGTTGGAGCCAGCTGACTATCTATCGAAACCTCTACAAACTGAGCTGAAATAAACTTTTCCTCCTTCTACTTGTGGGTGTCCAAGATCTTCCCCCAGTAACAACAACAAAATGAAGACAAAGAGCTCTCATACCTTACTTTTGTAAATACTCCCCCTCTTGATACTCTCAAAGGGTCCGTTAGGTTATAACCCTGAATTTTGGAGGGACACATACATTCAAGCCCCAGCAGTGTCCTAAAGAAAAAGGCCCAAGGGAGATTGTTGATCCCTCCCACCACGGAATGACAGAGCAAGACATGGATGAAACGGAGAGTCGCCACCCCCAGACGCTGGCTCTGCTGGTGCCTTGTGCTCAGACTTCTCCCCTCCAGGATGGGGAGTCAGGCGTTTCTGTTGTGGGTCAGTTATCCTGTCTAAGGTGTTTGGGGAAAGCAGCCTAAAAGGGTTAAGAGGACGCTAATTGCGAGGGCTCTAATCATCTCCTTACCTGCTAATGCCGTCACACAGGTGATTGGACTTTAACACAGGAGTTGGGAGGGGACACAGCATTCAGGTCATACTACCTAGGAAGGGTGTGCCCTATGATGAATTAAACAAGACTGCTGCTAGTAAAAGCATAGAAAAATAATGGGTCAGAAGGATAAATTATCCTTTTCTTTGAAATAGTCAAGTACTAGTGTAAACTATAGAAATAACCTTATTATAATGGAAATATTAGTATCTGTCTATCCAATATGCCATCTGTGTATGTACATATGAATCAATATCGACCAGTAATGATATGTGTATATACAGATTTAGGATATGCAAATATGTGTTTGCTAAGTGTTACAAAAAGCACAGTGAATGCTCTTGGCATCGGAGACCTCTAGACATCAAAAGCTCAAAACTTTCTAAAGACAGAATGGGGCTATTTAAAAATCAAAAATCCAGTTCTATTGAAAATGTGCAATCCTCTACAAAGAATACAACTTCTTCCCCTAGGCAAATAAACTATCATCTAATTCTCCTGAAATAATGTCAGGAGACCCTAAGCAATACAAGGCTGGTCAACTGTAAGTGTATGTCTATACATAAGAACAAATAAACCAGTGCCTCTCTAAGAAATGGTTTTCTTACACTTGAATGAATGGCAGTCCCCAAGTGGAATAAATGCTGGCGTGGTTGCAGTGAAAAAAGAACCCTTGTAGCTCGTTGGTAGGAGTGTGAGCTAGTACCCGCATGATGGAAATCAGTGCTGAGATGCCCCAAAGAACTAACGTTTGGAAATTCCATTACACTGAATTATTTCCCTTCGTAGTGTCTTCCCCAAAGAGCTAAAGTCACCATATTTCGGTGATCCAGGCATACTAGTATTTACAGCAGCACAATCGATAATAGCTGAATCCTGGAAGGAGCCTGTATACCCATCAACAGATATATGAATAAAGAAAATGTGATATCTATACATAATGGAATACCACTGAGCAATAAAAAAAGTAAATTCAAGACATTTGTAGGAAAATAGATACACCTGGAGCATGATGTTTAGGGAAATAAACGCAGAAGCTTAAGTACTATGCAGCATCTTTCACTTGAGTGAGACAAAGGACAAGTGAAGAACAAAATAAAGGGCTGATAGAAAGACACCCTGAGACAGATCATTTACAGAGGTGACACGTCTAGTGGGGGTGGGGGGAGAAGAAAGGGAACTAAAAGGATTGAAGATGGCGTCACAAGGAGTGTAAACATTGTATGTCATAAACAAGTAAAAGTAAGAGTAATAAAGTAGAGAAAGGTAATCTTGGATCAGAAAGAGGGAGGTAGGTGCGGAGAGGAAAGCAAATGGAAAGAACCGAGAGGGATGATTCCGTGCACCTACTCCACAGGACTGACGTGATCTCCAGGGGCTGGAAGTGCACTAATACAACACGTCTCAAAAAACAGAAAAGGAGGCGGAAACCTATCCTCTGTCCAGGAAAAGAACACGCGTAGACCCAGCAGCAACAAAGGCCAGGTCTGTGTCGTTTCTGTCCCTACGCGCGGAGAGAAAAGCTGTGAATGAGCGTGCTCAGACTGGGCCTGGAGGAGGGCTGGCTCAGGTGGGATCGGGCTTGGCAGGCTGCACTCGCCAGTGCAGAACAGGACCCCGGAGCTGCAGGGCCCAGTCGGACATGAGCTTGGATTCGCTAAGAGAGCTGTTCAAAGTGCATCATTGCGGGGCTATTTGGGGTAGTAAATGTTACAGGGAGGCTCTGACCCAGAGCTAGGCAAAGCCGTTTTCTCTTTCTAAAAGTTGTTATTTTTATTGGCACGTTTGCTGCACATAGCGATGGTGTTCGCTGTGGGAGTCCGGGTGTGCACAGGACGCGTCTTCCTTCCTTTCTCATCCTCCTCGTGCTGACCCCATTTCTCAGTCCGCTTCTCTTGGCTCCTCTACTTAGTGGTTTGTTTTGCTCTTTAATGTGTTTGCTCTTTGGGTTTCTCTTGTGAGAAAAATCTTGTGTGTGCTATTGAAGCTCGTGTGTCTGAGTTATTTCACTCAGTATTCCTGGTACAGAGATCAGTAAGCGAATCTAGGAAGCGCTGGGCCTGCGAAGTCAAAGCCCGCAGCGGAGACAGCAATGCAGGGAGCGTCCAGCGAGACAGCCCGTTCTCAGGGGACCTGGGCACCTGTTCAAGATGGAGGGTGGGCCACAGCTCCGGTGGGGTGGGCGACCCTGGGCCAAAGTGTGATAGACAAGCATTCATTGCCATTAACCAGTGGGGAAAAATAGTCCCACTAATTTACATGGCAGAGAGCACGGCCGTGTCTAGAAAGGTTAACGAGAGGAGATGAAGTGATTTTTAAGTCGTGTGAGAAGGGAGTTTCTGCACAGTCACCCATTTCCTTCAAAACAAAACAAAACAAAACAGATTTCTTAGCCTTCTCCGCCTTCCCGGGATGCCCGGCTCAGGTGCAGCTGCACCATCAAGAGGAAAGACGGCTCAGAACACCCCAGGGCCTCCGTGCGTGCGCGCTGCGGCTCTTTCCTCTGAGCGCTGATTTCCTTTTTCCTGGCTGTGGAGAACATCTCTCAGTAATTCTGTGCAAGGCAGGGCAAGCGGCAGCAAATTACCGCCATGTTCATTTGTAATCACTTTTGTTTATATATTTTAATTAGTACAAATTTGCAGTGCATGTTTATATTGCTTGTGGTGAGTTGGTACGTATACATCACACTCCTTATTCCTTTTTTCTCCTGCTTCCCTCCCCCTGTTCCCCCAAACGCCACCTCTTAATCCCCATCTCCTTTGAGAAGGGATCTCTTTCGTTACCTCCTATTATTTACCTTTTATCTTGCTATTTATTTATACTCTGGTTTCTCATAGAAGAGAATCATCTTACGTGTCTGATTCATCTCACCTAACATTATAGTCTCAAGGGGTGTTCGTTTTTCTACAAATCTTTTCCTTCTTTATAAACAAGAAGTCCTCTGTTGTGCATAAATGCCACATTTTCTTTATCCATTTATCTGCTGATGGACAGGCTGCTTCCAGGATGTAGACCCTATGATTTGTGCTGCTGTAAACACGGGTGCGCAGGTAACACTGTAATATCATGCCTTTACCTCTTTGGGGAAGGTACTTAGGAGAACATCTGGGTCGAATGGCATTGCTATCTCCTCATTCGTGTCCACGGTGGCTGTACAGTTTACAATCCCACCCCAGTGCACAAGGGTGGCTCTTTCCCTGCCCCTCACTGACACCACCACTGTTGGACTTGTTGATGTGGGTCATTCCTTTGAAGAGTAATTTTACTGACTGGAAAATTGGAGGCTGATAGGTTCTTCCTTTCTTGTTTCCTTTCTTCCTTTTTCTTGCTGCCTTGTTACTCCCAAGGAATCTGACGTGAGTCTTCACTGTTGCTCTGTAGGCAAAGTAGCCTCTCCCTTCACGTCCTTCACAGTTTTCTCTTTGCCTTTGCTTTCTGCAGTGTGAATGTAGGGTTCAGAGTAGATTTTTTTTTGGTATTTGTCCTACTTGGCATCCTCTTCAGTCTCAGAACATTACTTATCTTTTGTTGGGATGAAACACTTAACACTTTCGATCTATAAGACCAAAGGTTCTTTTTGGCCCTGGTTTCAGACGCTTCAGTCTGTGGTTGCTAACTTCACCATAGAAAGTGACTCACCTGCAGCCAGGAAGCAGAGAAGGGCCAAGGAAACGAGAAGGGGCCAGACCCCGCCCGGGGACCCTCCTGGTTATGCTGAATGCCACACAAAGCCGGCCCTCCTCCCTCTCAGTCTATGCACCCAAGAGCTCATCAATGGCTTCGTCTACTGATAAGACCAGCATCCCCCATCCAATAACTTTTTTTAGAAAACAGCTGAGGCTAAACTCAGCCTCCAACTCACATCACAGCAATCCTCCTGCCTCTGCCTCCCGAGTGCTGGGATTACAGGCGTGAGCCACCACGCCCGGTATTGTATGTGGATTGAACCTGGGCCCTTGCAAGGCAGGGGCCACTGAGCTAAATCCCTGGGCCTCCAATAACTTCTGAAGCCTCTGGACCCAGGATATTTGGGGGTAGATTTTAGATGTAAACCATAAGACTGGTTTCATTTTCATTAATAATTATAACTTTCAGCCATTATCACTTTAATGTTCATCTGTTCCTTCCTCTCTTCTCCATCTTATACTGCCTTCAAATCTGTCACACGTTTCACCGTCTCATAATTTTCAGATATTCTAGTTCTTTATCTTTCTTAATCATTTCTTTTTGCGTTTCAGTTTGGAAAGTTTCTCTTGACCCGTCTTCAGTGTATGCGTGAGCCAGTCACTAGAGGCACTCTGCATTTCTGTGATAGAAATGTTACAGAATTAAGGCTTCCTGTGGGTATTTTCTCAGTCTTCATAGTTCTGCTTACTTTACCACTGTCTTGCATTTCTCCTCACGCCTCTAATATTTACATCCTAATTCTCTGAATGCCTAGCATGGCCATTCTAACATCTCTGCCATATCAGAACACGGTTCTGATGCTTCACTTTCATCTTTCTGAATTTTTTCTTTGTCTTATGTGTGGGAGTCTGGGGAAGAGGACCCAGCCAGAATCCTCATGGCAAACTCCGGTCCCCCTTGAGTCCCACAGCAAAAGGGTTAACAACCAATAAACAACAAAGTCAGTACCTTGAGAAAAAGGCTGAGCCCAGGCTCGACTGACTCTTGCTGCTCTGAGCAACAGCAGCAGAAAGCCAAATACTGCCACAGCAGAAGGGGGAACAGACCAGCCCATAACCCAAGCTCGCCACACCTTTATTTGGTACCACTCCTTCAACCCATAATCCTACCATGCTGCCACGCCCCCGCCGAATAAGGCGTGACAAAATAGGGACTGAGGTCCCGGGCGAAAGACCCCTGTGCTTGAGGCTTGAGGCTCCCCAGGCCTAGAGCCTGAGTTGAGTATGTTTCGCCAGGAGGCGCGCAGTTAGCCCAGCAGTGTGTAAAAACAAGCCGCTTTCTCCCTTCTAAACTATTCTGTTTTTCCCTGTGAACTGTTCTGTGCTTTCTCACCAAACAAAAATAACATAAACAAAAAACACCTTATTAGACATAATAGTTTCAGCTGAAATAAAAATAACATGGCCACCTGACAAAAATACATCAACAAGTACAAAAAAAAATTAATGTTCACATAAAATCTATAAAAACAAGATTAAAAAAATAACAAAAATCCATTTCCTTAAAAAAGTTGTGTACAAAACACACTGATCTACAAAGATTTTTGTGGTCATAAAAAAATCATCACTGTCTCACACGACCTTGCACAATGTCAAAATGATTGATCACTGCTCTGTTTCTGTTCTTATTTTTTCCTTAAACTTTTGTTAACCTATAACAATCACCCTTATTTTACAAAGCCAAAGAATCATATATAAAAAAAAACACAAAAGGCCTAATAAATTTACAACAACATCACAACCTCTCTTGTGTTCGTGTGTTGTCTGTCCATTCCGACTCCGTTCATTCCTGTCTTCGACGATCCCAGGCCCTACACCACGAACAGTCGCCGACAGCATGCATCAGACAAAATGGTCCCACAATAATCACTGTAGCTGAAGATCCCATAAGGTAGAGCAGACATCCTTAAATCCCAACAAGTAAGTCTGAGGTAAGTAAGTCCCAGTAAGTAAGTCTTAAGAACAATAATCCTAGGGGCAATAATCCTTGTAGTTTAAGGTTCCACAGGGCAGGGCAGATGTCTGCGATAATCCCAGTAGTTGATCACAGGGCAGGGCAGACATCCATAAATCCAAGTAAGTACGTCCTAAGTCCAAGTAAGTTGTCTGCAGTTCCCAAAATTATGAAATACCTTGTAACTTCTTGATAAAAGCTAGATGAGATATGTTGGGCAAAAGGAACTGGACAGAATTTTTTTCTTTTTAAAAATTATTTTTAGTGATATATATTTACCATATGTAATGATCACATTCATCATACAATTTATACCTGTACATAGTGAATTTTAATTCTTTTTCCCCACTCCTCTCCCTTGCTTTGAATCCTTCTTCCTCTGCCCATGGACAAAGAGTTTATCTCCACTTTCTCCTTCCATAATCTTTTTTTTTTTAATCCACTTTCCCTTTGTTCCCATTCCCTCCCCCTCCCTGTTCCCCTTCCCATTTGAACATGTTCTTCCTACTTCTCAATATCTTTCCTCCATTTTGCTCTTTATTTACTCTTTGGGTTTCTCATGTAGAAAAATAATGCAGTACTTACGCTTGTATGTATGATTTATTTTACTTAAAATTATAGTCTCGAGACACATCTGTTTTCCTAAACATGACCCAAGATTATCCTTCTTTATGGCAGAATCATACTTCATTGTATATAAATACTCCATTTCCTTCATTCGTCTGTTGATAGGCATAAGGGTTGTTTCCAAGATTTAGTTATTATAAACTGTGCTGCTGTAAACATGGGTGCACATATATTACTGAGATATGATGCTTTAAACTCAGGAAGATACCTAGGAAGGGGACAGCTGGATCAAATGGAACCTCTAGTTTTATTTTTTTATTTTTTTAAGGAATTTCCTGACTGATCTCCACAGTGGTTACATCAGTCTATACTCCCACCAGCAACAGAGAAGAGTTCTTTTTTTCCCACATCCTCACCAATATTTGTTATTGGTTAATTTCTTGATGATGGGCATTCTTTCTGGAATGAGACGGAATCTCAGTGTTGTTTTAATTTGTGTTCCTCAAATGATCAGTGATGCTGAACATTTTTTCAAATATTTATTTGCTGTGTATACTTTGAATTGGATAGGATTTTGCCAGCAGTTCTGTATTTATCAGGCTGGAAATCAATGTGTGATTTTGATTACCATCACCACGCATTTCAGAAGCTTCATTTTCCTTGTTTCTGTTGCCTTTTTTGTCTGTGGGACTGTTAGGAAATGTGAACGACTTACTTGCACATAGGACTTACTTGGACTTTCCCATGTCTGCCTTGCCCTGCAGGATCAATTACTGGGATGATGGCAGACATCTGTCCCCCACCCCTGCCCTATGGGATTTTAAACTACAAGGATTACTGCATTAGGATTATTGACCTCAAGATTTACTGGGACTTACTGGGATTTAAGGGTGTCTGCCCTGCCCTATGGCATATTCCACTACCGGGATTATTGTGGGACCATCTTGTCTGACGCATGCTAGGATTATGGGTTGAAGGCTAGACACCAAATAAAGGTGTGGCGAGTTCGGGTTATGGGCTGGTCTGCTCCCCTTCTGCTGCTGCAGTACTTGGCTTTTTACTACCACTGCTCAGAGCAAGAGTGGAGCCCTGGCTCAGCCTTTTTCTGAAGGTTCTTTGTTGTCTGTTGGTTGTTAACCCTTTTGCTGTGGGACTCACGGGGGACTGGAGCTAGCCCCTAGGGATCTGGCTGTGTCTTCTTCCCCGTCTCCCACATGGCATCCCCCCGAAGGCCTTCCTGACAGAGTCTGGTCCTTGCAGTTCTTTAGCCTGTTGCTGGGCATGACGTGTGGGGGTGAGGACCACTCCACAACCCTGGGATGGAACTCGTGTGTGAGTGAGCCTGTGCCCCAGACCAGCCCCACAAGTGTGCCTGAGGTTTCTTCCTCCCTTCAGGGGAGACAGGCCAGAGGGGACCGGATTTGGATAGCTTCTTTCCCCATAATTGGATAAGGCTCGGCTGGTCTCTTCTCACGCTAGATTGTATTTATTATGGAAAATGCCCTGTGTATTTTTCACAATAGCTATTTTCCTTCCTCCTCTGGCCAAACAAGGGATTTTCCTCCAGTCTTTTTAGACCCTGGTGGGGATCTCAGAGGTAAAATCCAAGCAAATGTATCCTCCTCTGATATCAGGGTCCCCAGGAAATTTAACTCTAAACTAGACTGCTCAGAGACCTCAGGAGTTGATTACCAGTGCAGATTCAAGGTTCCTACCTATCTCTGGCCCCCACGGCCTCTGTCTCAGGTGAGCAGATCTATAGGTTCTATGCAGCCATTTCCCCTCGCTTGTTCTGCCCCCGGTACTTTGACGTGTGACCCATGTAACCCTCCTCACCTGTGATTTAACTATCTGCAGTTGCCCATAGCCACAGTCAACCATGATTCAAAAATATAACACAAGAATTTACAGAAACAGAGTGTGAATGGTAGACGCTGCTGTGAGTAACAGTATGAAATTTGTGCCCTATCCATCCTGGGATACAAATTGGCCCTGTATCCAATTTATCCAGGAAGTAAAGCTACCTGTTCCTTAGTCTTTTGTTTTGTTTTGTTTTAGTTCCAGGGATTGAACTCAGGACCTTGCCCTTGTCAGGCAGGTCTCGTGCCACTGAGCTACATCCCCAGACCTCCTCAGCAACCACGTCAGTGTTCAGGTTGACAGTCGCAATACAGCAGTTCCTATGTTTTGATAACCCTGTTTCTACCTATGAGTCCTATAATTGTTGATTTCCCACCACTGGGACAAAATCCCTGATACCTGCAACCTGAGGAGGAAAGTTTACTGTGGTTGATGATGATTACAGAGGGTCCAGTCCAAGCGGAGTTTGGTGCCCCTGAGGCAGAAATGCCGTGGTGGAAGAGTGTACAGAGGGGAAATGCTCAACCCGTAGGAACAAGAAATCAGAGAGAGGGAGGATCCAGGGCGAAAGCACACCCTTCCTGGTCATGGCGAGGCCCACATGTAGCTGAGAACTCACCAGTGACTGGGCCCCTTCATGACCATAGGATTCCTGCAGCCCAGTCACCTTCCAGGTCCCCACTCCGAATGCGTGAGAGTTTCACAGAGCAATTCAGATGTAAATCACACCAACCCACATAACAAACCTAAACACAGACCGACGCTGGCAATTTCATTATCTTATTATGACTGTTTATCACTGAGCCTACTTTATAAGTTAAACCTTGTCGTACAGGAGCATTGTGTGGGGGTGGGGATTCTCCACACTCTGACGTCCCTGGAAGAGAGGGCTGTCGGCTAGGGAGCAGCCACTCCGTCCACCCAAGCTCTGCAAGGCCGGAGGCACTTCTCCCTGTCACCACAGTCCTAAGTGAGCAAAAACAAACCATTCAGTTTCCATTTTTGTCCACTTGCTTTTGTTGTTGTTCTGAGAAGGAGACAGACAGTTTCCAAGGGTTGTGTTATTTTTGCATTAAAAATGCGGAGACTTCTTAGACACATACATTTAAACACCCTCACGAGTTACCTCCTAGTAATGTATGCACTGTTTCCTTCCATGAATTCCAACTTTTTAAATTTTTAAGGTATCCAAGCTGTCCTTCCTCCCTAAATTTCTTTTCCCTCTCAGATCTAGTCAGTCTTTTTTCAAGTTAAGAACCTGAAACACTGAAAAGGATAAAGTGGCTATCTCGCGATCAGCCTGTTTTGTGAGCCAGCTTCTTTGTGGAGGAGGAAGTTAGCTTAAGAACAACCCATTTCCCTCTCTTGTTATTTTCATTTCAGTCCAAAGTTATTAAATTCAATGTAAACTGAGCTGTTCTATTTAAGTGCTCTCAGAGTGTTTATGGGTAGAAAGGCTTAGTATTTATTGGTGAGTTATTATGCCGTAAGATCTGTGCTAACTGTTCTTCAGACTTTAATATGCACCAAATTATCCAGAGATCTGGTAAAATGCAAATTCTGGCTCGGTGGGTCCATCTGGGACTGGGCTTCAGCATTTATCAGTAGGAAATGCTTGTTCTGCTTGCCAAGTCCTCTTGTCTGAATGTGCTCTACTTGAAGAAAAGGATGGGAGGCTAGATGGGAGGGAGACATTTGCATAACACCATTGCATGTCTGCCTTTAAATCTAAGGCTTTCAGACTACCGGCCGAGTAGAAGAAGTGATGTCCTAAGAATAAACAAGAATAACCACTGTCATCTCTTCCCAAACATCAGCTTTTTTTTTTTTTTTTTTACAAAGGGTCGCCCGGAGCTCACTGGCCCTGAGCTCTCCTCACACTGTGCAGTTTATTTGGCACATGAGCAACTGCACAAAAAAATAATAACATTCCCTATGCTAGTCAGCTTACTGTTCCTTTAACAAATACCTGAGATAATCAGCTCATAAAGACGAAAGGTTCATTTTGGCTTGCAGTTTTAGAGG
>PVIR01006615.1:0-65093 GCA_004026965.1 Petromus typicus | reverse complement strand
TGTCCTCTCTCACCACTTCTGTTCAATATAGTTCTGGAAATATTAGCCATAGCAATTAGGCAAGAGAAAGAAATAAAAGGAATAAAGATTGGAAAAGAAGAAGTTAAATTGTCATTATTTGCTGATGACATGATACTCTATCTAGAGGATCCTAAAAACTCAGTTAAAAAACTGCTGGACCTAATCACCAATTTTAGCCATGTAGCTAGTTACAAGGAAATTTACTCTTAATATCTGAAATTACACTTTCTATCAGTGGTTGATTTTTAGACCAGTTGCACCTTTTAATATATATGTCTACATAGGTCATCTTTATCTACATCTATTTAGCTGTACCTATTTATCCTTTTGTAATATACTCCTGAATTACTCAAAATAATGTTGGCCCAACCAATCTTTTGAAAACTTAGAAACTAAGCTAATTTTATTTATAGAGCCTTAAAATGCTCAAAAATATCAGAAATTGACACATCATGACCTTTAAATGGGAAAAGAAATGCAGATATAATTGTACTTCTGAGACTCATGAAAATCAGTTCTGGTAAAGCGGAAGGAACAGAACCTGCAGTCTCAGATCTGTTAGTGGATTTCTGCCTGGGTCATGTATATGGAAAAGGTAGACCTCTCAACTCCTTACCTGTTCTATTTTTGGAATGGCAAATATAACATCTACCACAAAATATTATGAGAGTTAAAAGAGAGCACATAATAAAGGTTCTGATATGCTTAGATCATACAGTTGATTGCCAATATTTATTCCATTCACTATTCATTTTTAAAAATGGACATTAGTTCTTAACTCCAAAATTTTGCAAAGAATTTTACAGTTACTCATCAAATTCACTAACTTTCATATGATTATAGAGAACAAAACTAAATATTTTTCCTAAGTTAACATGTTTATTTATATATATAGGGGGATGGTAGGGTGGGTAGAGGTATGGAAAAAATGAGAATTAAATTGTGTCTTATACTGGTATAAATACCCATTCTGGGGTGCAATTATGACGTGTATATGTAATGTACCAGTAAAGATTTCAATAAAAAAACATGAATCTCAGTTAAGAATCTGGGGTTTTACAGTTGAATAAAGCACAAATTCTCATGATTATTATTATATAACATAATATATATTATATACTAGAAAGTATTTTACAATGGTATCTATAATATCCATTATTAATATCACGTGTATATACTGTTTAACATAAGAATCTTAATCACTAGGTATATTAGTCTAGTTTGTTTTGTATTGCTGTAACAAAACACCAGGTGTTGGATAATATATAAATAAAAGAGTTGCACTCGGTCTATGATTCTGGTGGCTGGAAATCCAAATGGCATGTTATTGGTGTCTGGCTATTTTGTAACCTGGAAGAAAAGTGAATGAGAACCAGCCTCATGCAGAGAGTATAAGTGTAAGCAGAGAAGCAAGAGACTGAGTAGGAGCTTGCATGTTCCCTTTTAGAATGAACTAGAACTAATCCAACCACCAGACCTTGTTCATTCCCATGAGATAACATTAATCCACTGTGAGAGTGCAGGTTCCATGATCTACTGACCTTCCACTGGAACCTACTGCTTAAATTTTCACTGGCTCTGAGCACCTAAATCACTGGACGATAGAGTATAATCAAAACAAGGAAGGGAGAAGAATTTATCAAGGAAATCACATAGAAAGGAGGAAAATTTCTGTAGACAAATGTATTCTGTCATCTCATTCTCAGAACATGAGTCCGTGTATAAAGGAAGGCAAATCTGGTCACTTATGTTCAATGTAGTACTATGTACAATAGCAAAGACATGAGGATACCCTACGTGCCTGTCCTCTGAAAAATGAATAAAGAAAATATTATATATAAATATGTATATATATATATATATGTATACATACATATGTACATACATACATACACACATATACGTATATACACGTATGCATATATATATATATATACACACACACACAGTGTAATACTATTCAGCCATAAAAAGTAATATAATCCCGCTTTCTGTGATAACACAGGATTAGAGATCATCATATTAAGTGAAACAAGGAAGACACAGAAAGGCAAATACTGCATGAATAAAATTGAGCACATATATTTTACATAAAATATGAAAGATTTATGCATATATGTAGAACGTAGTTCAACTGTAATCTTTCCTGACTGAACAAGTTAGTGAAAAAACTGTTTTAGTTACTTGTGTCATTGCTGAGACAAAATATCCAACAAATACAACTTAAAAGAGTCAAAGTTTGAGTTCACAGCTTGTAGAGGAATACATTTAGTCATATACTCATCCGAGGACCAACCTACTGATAAATATCAGGCCTCCATGTGACCCACTTACCTCCTACAGGCTTCACCTATAAGAGCCTGAGGGTTTGAGGGAGACATTTAGATATAAACCATAACAAGAGCAAAAACTGAACTTCAACTTTGAGTTCCACATCAACATCACCAAACGTTTCTCAGTTCTAATGCCTTTGCATTCTGATTGTACCCAAAGTATGCATCTCTCTTACTTTACTATGTCTTTGTTTATCTGTGTTTTCCCACAGGTAACTATGGAGAAAGTGGGATGGAAGCTTTCAAAGACATGTCAGCCAAGGAAGGAATTTGCATCGCCCACTCTTACAAAATCTACAGCAATGCAGGGGAGCAGAGCTTTGACAAGCTCCTAAAAAAGCTCCGAAGTCACTTACCCAAGGCCCGCGTAGTAGCCTGCTTCTGCGAGGGCATGACAGTGCGAGGTCTGCTGATGGCGATGAGACGCCTGGGTCTGGTGGGGGAATTTCTGCTTCTGGGAAGGTGAGTGACAATGAAAATACGTATACATAATTAATGCCAAAATTTTCACAGTATTTTAGTATATTTTGTGGTGCCTAAGGACAGATCTTTTAGAATTTTAATACATGTTCCAGATGAAGAACTTAAATAGCATAAAATACCAGTGCTTGGAAAAAAGTTCTGAAAAATATGTAGTTAGGCTGTATGTTGATTAATGGTAACAGACATCAATCATCATGTGAAGAGTTTGAGCCCATAAATTTTCAAAGTTGCTGTAAGAAATTGGGTGATGAATTCCTACATACTTGGATGATAATTGTAAGAAGTCTATACATATCAATCTTGCTGTTTTTGTCTTTCAAATTGATCTTGAGAATGGTGGTATATGCTTGGTTTATAATAAGAATGATACTATTTGCACTTGGAAATAAAGTATTGATTCAGAACTAATGTTTAAAGCACTTTTTAAAGTAACCAAATAATTTATATTTCAAACTTGCCTGATCACCAACTTTGTTACCAAACAAAATTCTAACCATTTTGCTTCTACAGGGATTGGGTTTAGTTATTCAGAAAAGTCATTTGATTTGTGTAACTCAAGTCACCCCTCCTGATGTTACTGAATCTGTATTTTACAATCCCCCCCAAAAAAATCAAAATAGATACATATACATAATGTGAAATACTCATTTCTGTATATGTGTGTGGATACTGCATTTATTATAAAGAAGTAATTCATGTAAGTAAGGACACTGTGAAGACATAAGATCTACATTTGGAAAGTTAAAAAACTAATGCTGATATTTAACTCCAAACCAAGTATGGACCACAGAACAAGGAAACCTGAATTTATTAAGGTCCAGTCTCAAGTTTGAGGCCCAGGAAGAGCCAGTATTTCAGTGAGGTTTGAAAGCTGGAGAAGAGCAATGTTTCATCTTATTCAGTCAAGTAAAAGATTTCCCTCTCTCAGCCTTTTTGTTTTACGTGTATCTTCAGGTCTGGCTGAAGCCTCTACATTTCAGAGAACATGCTGCTTTTCTTAGTCTCTGATTCAAGAGTTGCCATTCAAAAATACTTTCACACACACGAGCATAATATTTGGCCAAATATCTGAGAAGCCACGGCCCAGTAAAAAAAAAAAAAAAAAAAACAACTCAATAAAATTAGCCATCACAAACAAGAAAGGACTACATAGTTTTGAATGTATGAAATAAATTTACATCTAAAATGAAAAGAGAGTTTAATCAATGGCATCTAAACTTTCATTCCACATCTTCAAGAAGTTATAATGTATCACATAACCCAAAAACCACCACCTTTCTTTATGTTTATTATACAAAGCCATCTCACTTGCCATTAACTTTTGATGATTGTTTAATAAATTAAGCTCCTTTTACTTCCAAAATGCTTTGCTAACCTTCTGTAGACAGACATACTTCATTCCTAGATACATTTTCTGACAGTCATTTTATGTATCTAATTCTTTTATGTTTAATCAAAGGGCAGTAGATTGATGGGGCTATTTTAGCATGAAGACACACATCTTTCAAAAAATGATATTGGATGAGATTTCTTTTTCATTGATGTTATATATTTTGTCTAAATTCATCCCTACTAAGTTGACTCATAATGGATAGTTTGAATTCAAGAAGAGCTCAGCTTACAATAATTCTTATATTCCACAGAGAAGTGTTACCACTGGAATAAAAATAACAGGAAAGAAGCTAGTATGAAACAGTCCTCTTTTAATTTTCTAATAAGAAATAGATCATTGGGCCATGCCTATCACTTGCTGTTGTTTGCATTTGATGGCAAGAAATTAGACTGGCAATATTCATCTCTATAAAAGATAGGAATTTGTGGGTATTGGTGGTACAGTAGTGAGGATAGCTGCCTTCCAAAGATAGGAATTTATCATATTTATCATTTCTATGATTTTTATTAGTTTTATATTACAAAATAAAAATTTTACATTTTAAAATTATCTGAATACACTAAATACATAAAGTTCTTTTTAAGTCATTTAATTCATGCAATAATACATTTATAACTTTTGTTAGATTTTCTTAATTCTTTCATTGTCAGGTTAAATAGTAATTCATACTTATTGAGCATTAGTTTATTTAACATCAAGAATATTAGTTAGAAATGTCATCTTATTCTGAAATTTTAAAATATTTTCATGTACATGTCAACTGAACTCAATGTTTCTTTGAAAATAAGTGATAGTCTTTCAAATATTTTAAATGAGAGTAATGTCCTCTCTTCCCTTCAACTTCTTTCTGAAATATTGCTACATTTTCCCACTCTCATAATGATATGATACTCTGAGTGTTAATTAAACCATTTTTTTTTCAGAACCCTTTGTCAAGTAGGACCTGTTAGCAAATTTTTAGTGGTAATTACTATTTTAAGCATTTTACATCCTTTATCCAAAGCATTTATTTAAAGAATGTTGTTTTAAAGTGCTTAGAATACATCAACTAATGAAAGGGGCAATAATTATTACTTTAATTGATCTTACAGATAGATAATAGATCAGGGAAAAAGTACTTCTAAGAACAACTGACATATTGAGTATTGTTGAAATTTTTATTTTCTAGAAAAATACTCAAGAATAAGTAAGTACTGGATAAAAGGGGAATTTTAATTTCTGTATAAAAATATGTCATTTTACAAATGATGAAACTGGTCCTGCCAAAGTTTGGATGGTATATGTAAAGCCACACAAGAACCCATTGTGATGACTTATAACCCAGTGTGACACTACACTATTCTGTCTCCTACAGAACAGAACAGGGGAGGATATTGATAATGTAATAGCAAATCACTGGCTCTACATCGACCATGGGTCAACAAAAGTAATTCCATGTAATTTTAATTTACATTAATATTTTATATTAATGTTATCTCATAAAATTCAAGTTCAACCTGCAACTTGTTTTAGTATTTTAAGATTATTGTGTTTGTATATGTGTTTCCCAACTCTTTCGGCATCTTTACCTCACTAAATCAAACATGGAAAATTGGTTCTTAGGATCAAAAATCAAAGCTGTAAGAAAAGCAAGTATCTTTAGAATATGCCAGAAGTTTCCATATTTAGCAAGTGGAGTTACTTAGGAGTTTCTCCAGTTGCCTGTGGTCACCCAAGTTTAAAAGATCATTCAATAGTGTCTGGCAGGACGAAGATACCTCTCCTGCTAAGACAACCTTATCTATCAACATACCCGACATTTGTGCTACATACCAGTAGAATGTTCAAGTGGTACAGACTGGGCCCTGAGTCTTTCCATTGAGTTCTGGACAAGCTGTAGTCCCAGAGCAATAGCAATGTCCTGCCCAAGTTTCTGAAAAAGTGATGCTATATGCTCTGCCTCTTACAGCTGATTGAGATCAATAATCTGCACTGTAATAGTGTCTCTAAACAGAATTATATATATTTTAGAATGAATACCTGTCAAAGTACTAGACCTAGGAAAGTATTATTGGTAATAATTATAAATATAAAAGAAAAAATAAATATAAATAAAAAAATAAAAATAAATAAATAAAAATTTAAAAAATAAAATAAAAATAAAAATAAAAAAATAAATATAAATATAAATTTAAATATGAAATTAGAAAGAAAAGCAATTTTGTCATTGTTTAAAGACAGTTTTATTTGTGTATGATTAAATACAACCATACATTTATTTGAATTGAGAGTCTCTATTCTTCAATTTCATGATTATTTAGAGGGTACAAAAGGAAACTGACAAATTATAAGTGTTTTGAGGGATTATAGGTGGTATTTCTTAGTTAGGGGCCAGCTATTAATACCATTTAAAATGGAAAGACTGAGAGTATAATAAATATCTGACTGATGGAATTAAACACAGTTGTTCTAGTAAAACCATAATAGTTGTTTGTACCTAGATATAAATAATCTTTATTCTTGTACATCTATTTCAAGTTCAAGCCATATGCAAAATGTATAATTTTCTTCTGGCCTGTTCAGTGTCATTAAATTGAAGGATTAGTCTTCTCCACTGTTGATGGGAATATAGACTTGTGCAACCACTGTTGAGGTCAATGTGGAGATTCTTTTTAAAAAGACAAGGATTAGAGGTCCTATTTGGCCCTGCTATTTCCCTGCTAGGTATATACATGGAAGAATTAAAAGAACAATGCCACAGTGGCACATGTACATCTGTATTTATAGCAGCTCAGTTTGTAATAGCTAAATCTTGGAAAAAGCCCAAATGGCCATCAATAGGAGACTGGATAAAGATACAGGTTTTTAGAAAATATATAAATGGAGTATTATACAGCCATAAATAATGATAAAGCTGAGTCATTTATATTCAAATGGATATACTTTGAGGACATACTCCTAAGTAAAATATGTAGAACATAGATGTGCAACTACTCTATTTTTTCTCTAGTATTAAAAGCTGAAGGTGTAAATGAATGTCAAAAGGTATGGTAGGTATTGTGAAATGGGAAGAAAATGTTCAAAAGGAAAAGGGAAAGAGTGGGTAGGGAAATAGGGAAAAAATGAGAATCAAGATGTGTCATGTACAGGTACACTTCAATATTGAATGTATTCATAATGTATGTGTAAAATGTACCAATGAAATCCATTAAAATTTTTTAAATTGCAGGCTCAGAAAATTATTTTCATTGTGTTCGGGAGGGGTGGTGGAGAAATTAAGGAGATAAGAGAAAAGGAATGGGAGGAAAGACACAGAGAGAGTCTCATTTGATACTCTGGACTATATATGGCACTTCAAGTTTGGTAATAATACCCCAGTTTTAAAGGAGAGTTGAGACTAGGTTAAGCAAATAGGCAAGATTATAAACTTATCCATTCTAAGTATGAGAAAGAGAAATGGATTTTAAATAAGTTGATTTTTCAACACTTGGATAAGCACAGTTTATTTTGCATTTTTTGTGTTTGTTTTGGACTATGCTTTGAAAATTAAACTTAGAAAAAGTCCTTGAAAATTGAAGTTTTCTGATATATTTTTAATGCAAACAAGCCAAAGTATGTCCCACCTTAACTAGATTTTGTTTTTCTGCTCATTTCCATTTAACATGAGGAGAACAGACTATTCATATCACGTTTTCTTACCACTAACTAGCCAGTGTTCAGATGCCGCGGATTATATGCAAAACTCTGAACCATGTATGAAAGAAGTTTGTAAAGAAGCCTATGAGACACCATTCTGGGCCTACTACTTACTGTTGGGTGTGCATACATGTGTGTATGTGAGTGTATGTTTGTGTGTGTGTGTGTCTACCTTTATATGTATGTATGTGTATGTGTATGTATAATAATGTGTATATGTGTATGTGTATGTATAATAATGTATAAAATACATTATTATATAGTACATTATATATTATGAAAGACATTTTATCTCAGTGAGAAAATAAATTCAAGCATTGTTTTCTAAAACAATACTATAATACAAAATATGGATTAGAAGAATAAATGCAGAGGCAAGGAACTGATGTTTTTCACATACATCATATTACTGTAGATGAGAGCATAAGAATAGTGAAGAGGTGGTGAGAGCTACTTACTAATAACAAACTTGTAGGAGCTGATGACACATGTGATACATTGTGTGAGAATGTGGGCAGGATGTCAAGAATGACCCCTACACTTATATAACAATATGAATGACAGTATCTTTGCTACGGCAATAATCATGGAAAAAAGTACTGAGATGAGATGAGATCATGAGGCCAGTCATAGATAGGGTGACTTGTTCTGTATTACAAACATACCAGTAGCTGAGAAGGAGAATGTGGGAGTCTAGAGCTCCAAAATGAAAACTGGTAAACAGAACTGACACATCACTGTGTAGAATCAAAAGAGAGAAGGCCCAATGATTTATTTTTGAGGGACTTGAGTATCTTTAATGGTTGGGAAAATGCTGACTTGGAAAGGAGATGGAGGTGCAAATCCAGAAATGTGTCAAGACCAAGGCGGCTACATTAACCAAGTCAAAGGAAGAATGTTTTCAAAGTAGAGAAAAAAACAGAGGTGAAGTATCATTTTAGATCAAATTGAAGTGATACTGAAAGGGACTTTGACTTATTGATTCATTGAGGTGGAGATAATTGACGGTTTAGCAAAATATGAGGGAGAATTCACAATGGAATAAAAATGAAATAAATAGGTAGCTAGTCGGAGATACAGGCCAGTGTTTGACAAAATCTAATAAGTAGTAGAGAAGGAGGGGAAAGAGAGAAAGACTTTAATGCAGTATTTTTATTTCCAAATCATCAGTTACAATCAAGTAATAGAATTTAAGTAGTGAACAAACTATATGGTGAAAAGATCTTATATTTCTATATTTTCATCAATAATCAATAAAGTGCCATCAAATTATTTTCTATTCATTAACCTTCTAAGAAAAATACTATTACATTAATCTGGTGAATATAAGTGAAATTGTTCACTTTCTCTATAAAAGGTGACATGTGAGTACACCTCTACTCTTTTCCATGTAACTGTTCCCTATTTTCATACACACTCCATTTTTTCTGATTATTTTACCATTTAACTTATAAGAGAACATTATAACAAGGGAAAGTAGTACATTGAAATATGATGAAATTATGTGGCTCTTATTTAATTGTGTTTTCCTTCACCTGTTTTTTTGTTTGTTTGTTTTTACCAACACATTTGTATTAGAGAAGAGATATATTAATCCTGGAGAATTTGCAGGTATATATACTGCATCTCGATTTGGTTTTGTTTATGATATTTGAACAATGTCAACATTTCCATATGTAGTTATTTTTTATCATGACTCCTAGAAAATATATATTGTATTTAAAGGCCGGTCATTGAGAATTTTTTAATTTAATTGGTGACTTAATTTTGAATCACAGGTAAAGCATGGGAAGAAATTAAGGAAAGAGTGGAGTAACTAGTCAAAAATTCCTGGAAAGGGAAAAAAAGAACCAAGAAACATATATAGGTGTAAATTTTTAATCAGGAATGTGGTCATATGTATGCATAAAATGTAAATGTAAAATTTCTTGCTCAAAAGAAATTTTAAAAGTTCCTGAAAAATGTGAGAAGAGGTGGCATTTAAAGCACAAGGAGAGGGAACAAGCTGACTGACACTCAACTCCTAAATTAGAGCAGAAATAAAAATATGGTATTAATACACCTAAACATTTGAAAACTGAAAATCTAGTCAATAGTCTCTCTTTTCTTGTCAAATTGGGAACAAGTAAAGAAGAGGCTGTGTGTGTGTCTATGTGTGTGTGTGTGTGCATGTGTGTATGTGCACACGCGTGCATGTGTGTGTACATGTGTGCATGTGTGCACATGCATGTGTGTGTGCATGCGTGTATGTGCTTACATGTGTGTGTGTGTGTGTGTAGTGGGTGGGTGGCATAGAGAAGTTGTCAGGGGAGATAGAAAAACCTGAATTACATTGCTAATAACTAGTTTCCTATATTACCTTTTAAAAATATTACTCCATCTGTTATAAACAATGAGGAGAGGAAGATTTGACTACACTATAATAAAAATGTTCTTAAAATAACAGCACATTTAACATTAGTACTGTCACATAAAATATTTAATGAATTCTTAACTGTTAAGAGTTTTAAAGGTTGATTAAACAACTTGCCTGCTTCTCTAATTAAAAACCAACAGGAATGAGTCATGGACAGTAATCTGTATTAGGAAATGAGAGATCCAGAGTTTTATCTCTGACTTAAGGAACATTCTAACTCTGCCTTTGAAATGGTCACAGAGAGGGTTCAACAATCTTGGACTTCTCAGATTAGCTTTGAGAACAACAGAAAACATCTTTAAAATTCAGCAAACAGATTAGTCCACAAAAAGAAGAGACTGAGTCATAAATGCTAAACCCCTTCTCCAGAGAAGATAAACCTATCTCCAGAGGAAAAAGGTGGACGGTGTTGGACAGAAGTCAAGTTTCCTTCCCTATTATTTCCCTTCTGTACAGTGGAAACCCCCTCATACATCCAAGCTACAGTAAAATCCTTTGTGAAACTGACTTTACTGATGTATAGAATCTGAAGCTCAGAGACTTTACTTTCATCAGTAGTGACCACGCTTAACAGATGTTAAACCAACACTAACGTGATGTCAAGTCACCCTGTAAGGTGCTGTGGCTCTGAAATGTCCAAAAGTAGAACAGATATCCATGATGCTAATGCAGAGAGAAGTATTTTTGTTTGTAGAGTGAAATTAACCTATGCTTAATTTATTCATTTTTCATGAAAATTTTATGCAGAGTTTATCATAAATCTCATTTTATAACTGAGGAAATTGTAGTACACACAGAAAGCTAGTTTTCTTAAGCTTAACTAGAGCTGTTGCAAAGGAAAAGCAGACAGAGAGGGAGAAATGAGGGAAAGAAGGTGTAAGAAATAGACAAAAGTAAGATGTACACACTTACTAACTCCCATGATATATATAATTAATGTGTACTGTGAGCCATGTACTAACAAATTTAAAAATAAAAAGAATTTACATCTTCATTTTCTCATTGAAGTAGTAATGTTTTGAATAAAAACTCCACACTTTAAATTGTTTCCTTATTATTTAAGGACTCCTTAAATATGATCATTTCTAAGAGTACTGCTAAGTAAGGACAAGTTTGAGCTCTGTGTTTGTCAGTAGAAAGGCTAAAAAGAACTTTTTTTCCACTATTTTGGAACAATGTTCAAAGCAATCAGCACAGATATACATGTGAAATACTTCACATGCATAGCCTTGAGTGACTTATTTTACCTAAAATAAAAGAAGGTGCTAGGCATAAACAGGAATATATCCTTTAGGTATAGATACTAGTCTTTCCAATAGTCATTTTTATTCCTCTACTTTGCTAAATCGAATTGATCAGATGGAATAAAACTAGTTATTTTTGTGCTGGGGATTTAGCCCATTGATGCCATACCTGCTTTGCAAGCAAAGGTTCCTGAGTTCAATCCTCAGTACTAGAAAAATAAAAAGAAATAAACATAGCTATTTTCCCTTTTATTCTATATTTCCTCTTTTGCTAGCAGTTATTTCATCAATAAGATAAAATAATTTTAGTTGACTCTCCTCTGTCATATTCATTTCCATAATTTGGCACGTACCCTTTAACTTGAACCTATCAACGATTTCGTTATTTAAAATATTTAATAGCTACAAAGACATTAATCCATCAAGAGATGCAAATCATGAATGATTAGTAAATTTTTGTTAATGCATACCAGCTGCATATCAGAACTGGTAACTTCCACATCTAAATGCTACAATAACTTCAACTTTTCTATTGAAATGTTTATGGTTCTCAAACATACCATCCTTATGACATTACTCAAACTGTGTGTCTTTTATCTATAAACTTAAGTTTATTAGAAGGTATTTCCCTTCCTCTTTTAACACCACCTAAACTCCAGCAGAATTCCCACAGACTTCCTAAAGTGTCTGTAGTTTTTCATTTTTTCTGTTTTCTTCATGATTAGTTCCTTAAAAATGTGAGTAATGACTTATTGATCTAATATCTTCCACACCTAGGACATGACAGATACACTTGGTTAGGATCAGGGATTCAGCTCAGTGGTTTTGATGCCTGCCTTGCAAGCACAAGGCCCTCAGGTCAATCCCCTGTATGAAAACAAAAAAACAAAAAACAAACAACAACAAAAAAAAGCTAGTCCATCAGACACACCAGATATACGTTTTTGAGAATAGCTCACTAGCTGACCTTGTATTACACTGGTTGACTAAGAAGGTGAATATTGACTATAAATGCTTCAGTTATTAGTTCAAAATATTTTAAAGAAGTCTTTATTTTGATGTAATACTTGAATAGCTGAGTGTAACTCTTTACTTTGCAGAATGAATCACACAGATGTTTCTACTGAGGTCAACCTTCAAATCTGGTTTCTTATTTGCTCATTTTAATATGCAAATACTGTATTAGTGTAATATAAGCAAAAAAATATTTTCCAAAATTCAGATCTGTATTTTCATTTATCTTTTCCTCATTGAGACTTGGCAGTGTGCCCACCCATCTTTTTAGCAGATATTGTTTATATATGTTGGAATTATAATAATGAATAGTCTCCAGTTTTCCTTTTCCTCTCCTCTTTTTCTTCTTCTTTTAACAACAGAAATATAGATTTTCTCCTCATCCTATTTCTTGTTAAGTTTTGTAATTACTGACACAATTTCTCTTTTGTATTATTAAAAACTTTGCCATTCCTCTTACATACTTAATTGCATGTAGTTCTTTTACTTTATAGCTTTTGGATTTCCTTCCCTAATTAGCAAGGTTTCTCTGAAAAGCAAGACAGTTTTATTTGCTTATTTTTAAATTTTCAATCATTTAATCCAACTAGATTTTTATTAAAAGCTACAATAAGTAGGTCAGTATTCTTTTCCTTTAGGTTGATAGGTAGATGTGCCAGACAAAACTTTCCCACAGAAATTCGAATAATATTCCATATATCAAGCATTAGGTACTTTTTAGAAAATATATTTTCTGCATATTGGTGCATACTTTTGAATTCTGTCTTTAAAACACTGTTTTATTGCTTTTCTTTGTGGTAATGCTTTTATAGTGTTGCTTCTTGTAGTTAATATAGATAAGGCATGCCACACTACTAATTCTTATTTTTCATAATTCTGTTACTATTCTTAGTGATGTCAGAATAACTTTTTATTTCTAAAAATAGTTCTAAAAATTTTAAATTTTAAATTTAATTTTTAATATTAGTTGTCTCAGTGAAAAATAAGGAATAAATTTAAGCATTTTTAATAAAATATTCATTATTTTATATATTTTCATAAAGACAGTTTGTTTCCTGAAAATTCTGTATTTTCATTTAATTATTAGTGTTTCACACTGTTCTTATTTTTTTTAAATTTCTCCTTATTGTTGGTATAAAAGCATCAGTATTTATATTCCTTTCATATTTGTGGCATCTTACAGAAGCACTGAATATTGCAGGTACACAATAACAATACCATTCTAGAATATTTGTTAGAGTTCTATTATCTATAAAATTACTCAGTTTTATAGACATATTGCTGTTATTAAAATCTCTAAACCTGTACACTAATAGTGACAGCAGATATCCTTTCCTGTACTTTAGCTTTACAGGATGGTTTGTTACTTTAGTGGAGAGTAATTTCATGTGCTTGTGTTTTTCAAATGTACACACTTTCTTGTCCAATCATTGTCCAATCAGTAACCCTGGGTTTTTATATCCTTATTAAAAAAAGTGTATATACTCTATTTATGGCAAATAAGATTGAGTGTATAAATAGGAGTCTTAGTGATAAATATGCAGTTTCTTCTATTTCAAGTCATACTTGAAATAATTGGTTACATTTCACTATGGCAACTGAAACACGTTTGTCTTTTTTTTTTTTTTTTTTTGGTCTAAAATCCATTGAACAGATTTGTTACTTCACTACAGTAAAAACCACAATCTTGATTATATTTTTCTGGATACCCATATATCCCCTCTAAATCCTTATCCATACCACTTCTTCACTTTTTATTCCATTCTAATCCAGCCACAATGGTCTAATTTCCCTTCTACCTCTCATCCTTTAAACTTATACTTTGCTTGGTTGAAATGGTCTCACCCCCAGATAGTCTCACCATTAAGTTCCTCCTACTAACTCTTCACTCATATGTCAGTTTCTTGGGAAACCTTTTGGACTTCCATATGTAAATATAAAACCTCTTATCCACATTCTGTTTTTTTCAACATCACATCACTTTTTATCTTTTCTCTTTTATTGAGTTCATTGGTGCATTTTACATGTACATTATGATCCTATTCAACTTAGAGAATTTATACTTGTACATACATGGTATATCTTGATCATTTTTAATATATTACAGAATACTTTGGTTTATTATTCCTCTACTATTTGCTGGAAGATAATCTCCGTGAGGGCAGTTAGAAACTATTTCTCAAAACAAAAACAAAAACAAAAACAAAAATTGTACTTCTCTATCCTGAGTTTCTGTAAAGACTGATACAAAATAAGTACCTGATTCTAATTTATCAAAAAAAAGTTCATTTACCATTTTGACAAAGGGTTTATTCAGCCTAACAAATGTTTGACCCCTTAGGATGAAGCCTGCCTCTCATGATGCAGCAAGAACTAACTCTTCCTCTGCATTTTGATGGAGGATTTTTTAGCTGCCTATTTAGATCCAGAGGTGATTCTTCACCAGTCAGAAACCATCCTCATCTCATCTGAGCTATCTGAACAGCAAATGTTCCACTTGTTCCAAAGGAAAGACTTATAGAGAAAAAGAACATATTATATTCAGATAAAATTAGGAGATAAAGTTGCTAGACATCTCCATGAAATATGAATGCTGTAAGACTTACATGATGAGATGGAGGAGCTGAACGTCGTGGATGCACAAATGCAACATGCTAGGATAGGTGGGGTCATAAGAGCTCCGGGGAGCTGAGCAACTTGTTATTTCCCACCTGCTGAAGTCTTTTACAGAGATACTGGTAACTCTGTTACACAGAGGTTTCATGTGTTTTCAGTTGTCCACTGTCCTCATTCTGAAACACACAAAATGGAAGACACGTGTTGTTCCTGTAAATCACCTACTCAGCCTAGGAGAAAGTTATTTTAAAAATCCATTATGAAGAAAGCTTTTATCTCCTACATTAGAATCATAGCTCTAATGTCATGTCAAAACTGTTAAGATATATCTATTTGATGCAGTAGTCTGAGGAGATTATTAAGCCCAACACTTCTGTTTTTACATTTTTTGCAGTTTCTGTATGAGGCTGAATGATACATTTTTGCAGTTTCTGTATAAGGCAGGAACAAGCTGAAAATTTCTGTGGTAAACACTCCTGTGGGAAAAATTTTATTTCTAAAATCTGACATAAACGTATGGCTTCTAAGTAGGCAATGCTTCCTTATTTTCGGTCTTGGTTTTTCTTTCTTCCTTTAGGTTTGGTTTAGGTTACAACTTGTTAATATGAATTCTAAGACAATATCCCAGCCATACCAGGACTAAAGCCTTATATTTAGTTAGTGCTTTAAAGATTACAAAATGCTTTTATGGGCATTATGCCATTTAATCTTCCTTGCCCAGTAAATGCATGACAGTTACCTCTGACAGTATGTCCAGATGGCTGAAAATGGACATTAGCTTTCCAAATACACATTAGATGAGTGGTTACCGATTGCGGGACCATGGGCTCCTGAAACGCTTTAAGGAAATTTACAAAGTTCTAAGCTGAAAGGACAAAAATTAATGTAACAGTACAATTACAAGGACATATACTCATTTATAGATTTCTGTGTGTTTGTGAGATGGTTTCTGACCAGATTTATTGATTTTTTTTAAAAAAAAGGATTTTTTGATCATTTTTTATAACAAATGCCTTTTTACTTGCTACTCTATAAGCCTCATATATTGAATACAGTATTGCAAAAATGATCATGTATTAAAATTGAAATAAAATTACACCTAAGTATCAGATATTTAATTCTACATTTTGATGTAGAACAGCAAAGGAATCATCTAATTAAGTACTCTCTCAATTATTTGATTTTACTTTATATAGTAATTATTTTGATTAAAAATTGGCAAAATAGAAAATAAAATTCCTCCTGCTGTATTGAAACTAAATTTTATTGTGAATGTAACAGTCTTTAGGAACCAAGAATGCTTCCTCTTGACATTTATAAACCTTTCAGTACATTATCTTAGGAAATGTGATGAGTTTGAAATCCAACCTGGGACCTATACTTTGTTAAAAAATTTAAAAAAGGGCCGGCCGGGGAGTTAGCTCAGTGGTTCTGGCGCCTGTCTTGCAAGCGTAAGGGCCCAGGTTCGATTCCCCAGTAACCACATAACAATACTGGCTGTGGAGACCCACACCCAGCAGCAACCAGTACCACATACCATAGTGCCGGGCGTGGTGGCTCACGCCTGTAATCCCAGCACCCGGGAGGCAGAGGCAGGAGGATTATGATGTGAGTTTGAGGCTGAGCTCAGGGCCAGCCTGAACCACAAAGCGAGACCCTGTCTCAAAAAACCTAAAAAAAAAAAAAAAAAAATTTTAAAATAAGATGACTGAAAAATGTGTTTTAAAATATGCATTGCCCTTCACACTAAAACCAAACCCTCTTTAAATTCTTTCACTGCTCCTTTAGAAGGAAGCAGTGATCCCCCTGAAGAACTGAGCCAGTGTTTGCCCTAATTTATTTTAATTCCAAAAGCTATAATAATTCAAGTGCAGCTTGTGTTACTTTGGTCATATTTTGAATGACTTATTCACGTTTGAAACATAAAGTAGCTTTTTCAAATGCCTGCTGTTCACTGGATCCGTCCTGTGACTTGTCAGTTTAATTTATAAGTACCTTTAAAGTATTATGTGTGAGGCCCACAGCTTTACAGTGAGTGGTATCTAATTTCTCATCTTGATTAAAGTCATAGAAATGTTGGTTTTCTACTTTCAGATATAATTCATTTTTAAATTAATATAGTTAATGTGACAGGGTGGTACATAAGTAACAAGCTTTTGGTTTTCCTGAGGGGACTGTTGTGGTTAAATGTATCTTGTAATGTAGATGTCACTTCCTCAGTGATACCTTTTCTCAGCACAAAATTTCTTCATTATTGCACTTGTATGATTTGTAATTAAATATCACTGACATTTATTTGTACAGTATCCATTTCATTTATTAGATGATAAGCTCAACTCTACACAGTGGTGTAGAAATAATAAGTCACGTGTCAAAGTATGAGTCACCCTGCGCCAAAATAATCTACTTCTCTTTCCTACTAAAGATAGAAATTTCCTGGAAATGTTGATTATGTCAATTTTATTCACCATTGGATATTTAGTGCCTGTCACTTAGTAGTTGCTCACAAAACATGTTACATAAAATCACAAATGATTTAATCCAAACAGCAATCTTAAAGCAGGAGCACCTTTTCCAGTTTAAAAAAAAGTAAGAACTTCTTTGAAAGGGCTGAGGATCTACTTCAGTGGCACCAGACCTACTTGGCAATCACAAGGTCCTAAGTCTGATCTCTGGTACTCAAAACAAAACAAAAACTTCCTCTGAAATGATTTTCCATGAAACAGTCAGCAGAAAAAGCAAGATTCTCAATAAAGCACTGAGTACAAACTGTTTCATTATAAAATATGTGTAGTGAATGGAAGAATATATTATTCACTAATTCATTATTTAACAAGGCTTTCTTTAGGCTTGTCTTTATGTCCATTTGAGATGGGACAGATTAGTTCATCCCTCAGAAGAAGCAAGAAATGTGTATAAATGCTACAGTCATCTGATGCACATTTCTATATTGCCTGCTGCCCAATGAGGATATAGCAATTCTCCTCCTCCCTGGAATTTCCTTATCAGCCACCTTGATTAACCTAGCTCCTTCTGTCCTTTTAAAGTGCTCCAAGGGTTAAGGACCTATGTCAAGCTCCCTGTATGGTTAAGACATTTGTGCCCCAGAATGGTTTTCATTCCTCTTTACAACCTATTTCTCTATGACCTGAGAAGAGCCTGGAAATATATGTTCAGAATTGGAAGTTATTTATTTTTCCAGGCTGACATTAATCCAGAGGACAAGAGAGTTATGGAAGATTTGAAGCAGGGGAAATGTCTGAACAAGTTTTGTATCTGAAGGTTCATTCCAGGAGTCATATGGAAGTGGATCCACAGTTAAATGGTAGTTGATCTTGGAAGGACCACCTAAGTATTCCTGCAATAATTCAAGGGCAGGAGGCTCAGGATCTGATGTAATGTTACAGAAACACTGGAACTAAGGGTCTTGTTCACACATTGTGGGTAAAGGCACAGTGAGACTGACAGCTTCTATTCTGTTTCTCTAAAATAAGTGCCACAGGCTCAGGAAAGAAACAATTTAGATCTACAATCCTTTTCCCCCTGCTGTGTTCTGCTTTCTGATTCCTCCTCAGGAGAATTTCCAAAGATATAAAACCTCAAAAGGAAGCTTATCTGAATCCTCTTTTAACAGGAAACAGGAGGGCAGTGGATCAAAGAAACCCAAATCCTAAACTTTCTCTTCTCTCTTGTTGATGACTAACTTTCAGAAATTCGGAACATCTCTTTTCAAATGGATTCTCAGGACAGATGCATAATTATCTTGTTATTTATGGCCATTTTAACACTGCTGCAGAGACCTTTTGGGAACTCAGCTGAGGCCATCGGATCATTACTTTTGCTGACAAACTTCCTGACTTCAGAACGTGGATATGCAGGCACTGTCCTCCACTTGTACTTTTTCTTCTAAAATAAGATCTTACATGATCTCTGAATAAAGACAGGTTTGTGGCTTCCCTGTGTGAGGCTAAATTGTCTTGTACAAAAAAAATGACTGTTGATAGGAACAATTTTGGTGCTTTGGGGTTTAGACAAGTTGTAGAAAAATATTTTCATAATGTTACTGATATTTCCAGTTACAGTGCTTGTTGAAGAATCTATGGCTCCTTAAAATATGCTGGGAAATACTTCATTCTGTTTCAGGGATAAAAGTGAAATGGTGAAATGACAGTGTAGTATTAAAAATGTTTACTGTGGGTCTGATATCAATTAAATATTGTATGCATGTAATTTATTTTCATTTTATAACTAATTGAGAAGTTAAAATTCTTTTCTGTATTTTATAAGGCAATAAGTTAAGTCTCAGAAAAGCCAAGTTAATTAAATTGTCATTAATAAAATGAATGCATTGTTTCTTTCAAAACATGACTATTGAAGATACTAAATTTAGTTTAAAAACTAGCAAAAACATGTGTATTCATTTAAGATGATATAAAATATGAGTTTAGATACATACATATGTAAAATGACCTTAGATTAATTTATTATTTAAATATTATTCATAACTAAGATTGTTTTTAAAGAATGTCTTCAGTGTCATATGCACCATACAATCTGGGTGTACAGTCGTTGTGGTTGACAAAATACTTTCATATTTTGGCAAATTATTTCTGCTCCAAGGAAAAAAGGTAGAATTCATGGTGTTATAAGATTTTCCCAAGGTCACAAACTTAGAAATGATGACATCAAGGTTCAAAAACTAGTTATTTTGTTTCCAAGATGTATTCTCTTTTCACTCTACTAAAATTGTTTATTTGTCCTTGGACAAATTTATATCAGTGATTTGTAAGAAGTCATGAAAATGTTCCTTATAAGAACTGTCCTTCACCCAGAACTGGAAGCTTCAATTAATATGACTAATAAAATCAAAATTTAAAATACTGCATGTTACTGAAAAATTGATCATAAAGTACAAAATTGAAATATGGTACAGATAAATATGAATACCAGAAACAGATTCATTGCATAAACTGTATGGCTTTGGAGGGCCTGTTATACATAAAAATTTCTACAGAAGAATAATTACTAGAATCTTATTATTTTTCATTTGTATAAAATTGAAATGTACATTTAACTTTGTTAGCATGTGCCAACTGTATTAAAAATTTATTCAAGCACCTTGACTGGAGATATTAAATGATGCTCAGTAATTTTTGTTTTTCAAATGAAGTGAGATGTCATAACTACATTGAGGAGAATAATGTGAGAACTCCAAGTATGAGTCTTGGAGTGTTCTAGAGTTTGACTATGGCTTGAGTATGTTCTCAAAGGATTCAGGAACTAAACGGGTAGTCGCTCTTGAGGCAGGATTGGTAGACAGTTTAAGAGCACAAGGTACTTAGGTCATTGGAATGCAGCTCTTGGAAAAGATTAAGACTCTTCTCATGGATGCAAGAGCTGCTCTCCAGAGGGATAGTTTTTATTAAAAGTTCTCCTGCCTCTCTTTGTTGCCTAATTTCCCCAAGTGATTATTCTCTCTCACATGCTTCTGCTGTGGTTACTATCACCACAGAGGCTTCACTGGAGCTGAGCTGAGGTCAGCAGCATGATTTTGAACTTCTAGCACCATGTGTTAAATAATCCCCTTCAGTTTCTGACATTACTGACCCTCAGATATTTCATTATAGTAACTGAAAGTAGAATAATACGGGGTGAAAAAATCCTTACTGTACACAAACTAATGGATATTTTGTTCTACACTTTGAATGGCACTAATTCCTATGATAAACATTTTAAAATAAGAAAATTACATAAATATCAAAGAACCACTATATTTATTATTCTATTGCACTACCAGAAAGATTATAGCTAATTAAAATTTGTAAGATGTATTCATCATTCTACTGCTCCATGTCTGATGAGTAAATAATCTCATTTTCATAGATCAAATAAACGTTTTACTTGTATTAATAATATATGCTTTGAAATGATAGGTTGGTCACATATGGAGACTAAAGGCATTTGTAAATGTCAAGAGCTAGATTTTTTCTGTCCTAATATAATACAACTTACTACTGAATAAAGCCAGTTAATAATGATGGCAGGCAAAGCATAGGTGCTTTTTCAACAAAGACATCTAAGGCATGAAGAATTTCATCTGTCCACTAATATCTCATCAAAATGCGACAGTCATACATTCTTTAAACTATTAGTTCATTGTAAATTTTATAATCAAAGTAGATTATTTTATTGTTTATTATGTTTTGTGCTTCATAAACTGCTTTATTTTTCAAACCAAGAAATAACTGAAGTTCGATAATTTTAGATAACAGTAATATTGATGAGTATCTTGTTCAATATTTAATACAAATTCTTGGATTGTTTGATAACTTGTAAAAATTAGAACTGTGTAAATGAAAAAATAGGCTTGGTAAAGCAGCGTAGCACATTAAGTAAAATGAAAAACTTCAACGTTTAACAAAGCCGAGTTCACATCTTAGAAGTTGGATAGCCACTGTGGAATCTTAGACAAGTTATTTCATTTATTTGAACCTCATTTATTCATATATAATTATCAATTAGTGTCACCTGTTTTTAGGTATAGAGACAAAATATGTGAGTTCTTAAGGCCTTAAAATGTAAGGTCTATTCCAAAGTACGTATGCAAAACTTAATAAATCACTCTATTTTATCCTTTTTTCAAGGTAAGTATAATTTTATCTTTAGTGTATTTGAATCACAGTAACTTTTTGCTGTTATTGTTGGTTGTGAATGATAAAAATGCCCTGAACTGATGCTGATTTTTATAACATTAATGAAAAAGTTAAAAAAATCAACATAAAATTTATTTAAAGTAAAAAAATGTGTTTTTGTGTTGATATCATATAGTGGCACCAAACCAAAAAATAATTGTTTAGAATTAAATTGTTCAAAATTTGGATATTGTTTCAAAGACAGTTGAAATTATGCATGTCACAAGTTTAAGGTCATCTAAGAGGTCTAACAGAAAACCAGGAAAAAAAAATTAGCAATACTGAACTTTCTTTAAAAAATAATATTTTATACACTGTTCACAGTTAGTGACAAGAATAATTAAATATCTAAAATTATTTATACAAAATTTTAATGTCTCCCTACTTCAAACTTCCAACATGATTTTAAGATTCATTAGGATCAATAAATTAAGTGAGGCAAGCATATAGAAGTTTTTACAGTCAAATATGGTCCTGAAAATATAATGGTAAATCAATAGTTTAAAAGTGTTTTTTGTGTATATTTCCTGGCAATATTTGTTGTTTAAAAGCTTCATTTCAATTAAGTTAGCATATGACCAAATACATAGACTTAAAATGTATTAGTAGGTTTATCCTTCAGGTCAAAAAGTTTTGAATCTACATGCTACAATAATAAATCTGTGAGTTGAGAACAGACTGTCTTTTCTTCTTCCTGATCTTAGAAGAAAGGCATTCATTACTTTCTGCCAAGGATGATATTAGCTGTATCTTTCTGTAGGTGCTCTTTTACCAAGACAATTCTTTAATTCCTAAGTTACTCAGAGTTTTAAAAAAGACTAGATCCTATGGGCTGGGAAGTTAGCTCAGTGGTTCCGGCGCTTGTCTTGCAAGCATAAGGACCTGGGTTCGATCTCCAGTAACCACATACCATACTGGGCATGCAGACTCACGCCCAGCAGCAACCAGTACCACATACTACAGTGCCAGGTGTGGTGGCTCACACCTGTAATCCCAGCACTCGGGAGGCAGAGGCAGGAGGATTGCTGTGATGTGAGTTTGAGGCTGAGCTCAGGGCCAGCCTGAACCACAAAGCGAGACCCTTCCTCAAAACAAAACAAAACAAAACAAAACAAAAAAACTAGATCCTAGACTTTGCTGAATATTTTATTACATGTATTTAAATTATCGTACTGTTTTACATTTTTGCTGTTAATATAGTGTTAGTTGGTCTTTCTGTATTAACCCCAGTCAAAATTATTAATGGAATAATTAAAAAGTAAGTCATTGACATTATTTTGTACATTTGTTTATTAGAAAGGCATTTGATTGGAAATTCATTTTTCAAAATCCATATTAGCTTAATGCAGTTATCTATTCTCTTGAATTAACTGTAAAGGAAAATTTTGCATTTTATTTAAGTTGTCAAAATTATAGGGAAAAATTGTTTACAGTACTCCACTATAATATTTTTAATCTTTATAGTTTATAATAATGTAACTTGTCTAATAACTCATCCTTATAATTTTTGTCTTTTTTCCCTCCTTCATCAGTCTGGATAGATATTTAAAAGGTTTACTGATCTTTCAGGTAATCAGCTTCTGTTGAATTGATTTTAGTTTTTCTGTGTTGTTTTTTTACATTTTTTGTTTTTTCATTTTCTGTTTCCTGCTCATTTTAAATTTTATTTAGTCTTTATTTATATATCTTAAGGAATAAATTAGGGCATTTGATTTGTGACACTTCTTATTTTCTAATACAGTCATATAGTGCCCTATATTTCTCCTTATTTAATATTCTTAGTATTTTCAGATTTTTATATGATGCATTTTTCTTTGTACTTTAAAAAAAAAATTATCATCTGTGCCAGGGATTTGGCTCAGTGATTCCAGAGCCTGTCTTGCAAGTGCAAGGACCCAGTTTGATTACCTGGTAACCACATACAATACTGGGCATGGAGACTCACACCCACCATCAATCAGTACCACATATCACATATCACAGTGCTGGGCATGGTGGCTCACGCCTGTAATCTGGAAGCAGAGGCAGGAGGATTGCTGTGATGTGAGTTTGAGGCTGAGCTCAGGGCCAGCCTGAACTACAAAGTGAGGCCCTGTCTCAAAAAAAAAAAAAAAAAAAAAAAATCTTCCATGCCCAATTCTTTGACATTAATCAGTATAATGATTTTGCTGTTGTTGTTGTTCTTCTAGTTTATAATACTAAGGGATTCCTAGCTATCTTTCTGTTATTCATTTATAGTAACATTCTATTACCAAACAGGTACTTTATATGACTAAAATTATATTTTTATTGAGATTTGTTGTGTGGTACAGAATATCATCCATATTGGTATTACTGCATGTTTACTTGTAATTTTTGTATATGCTGCTCGGGTTCCCTGGAATATTCTAGTTTTTTTTTTTTTTCTTTTTCTTGTCACATTTGGGATTGAACTCATAGTCTTTGCACTGACATATATTCTCACTCTTCTTTTCTATTTGAAGACCAAGTCTTTCAAAGTTTCTACGATGCCAAGATTGAGCTCAAATTTGAAATTCTCCTGCTTCGGCTTCCCAGAGTGCTGAGATTACATGCACCTAACCACAGCACAGCCACCACAGCTGGCTCAATCTACAAATTTCAATAAGCTTATGCTTGTTTACTTGGAATATTATATCTTCCATATCCTTATTAATTTCATGTGACTTTTTCTATCATTGAAATATATTGATTTTTTAAAAATTTTTAATCATGAGTACCCCTAGAGTTTTACTATTTTATTTGATTTTGCATCATGAATTTTGAAGGGATTACTAAGTGATTACAGGTGTAGAGTTTTTATGTCTACCTAATGAACTTACTCTTTGATCCATGAAAATATTTTCTCCATTATGGGTCAGTTTCAACTGATTTTTCATTATCTTTTATGCTTTCTTACTACTCCATATGCCTAATAATATTTTCATTGGAAGCTAGGCATTTTGATTCTATGATTTCTGTGTATCCATTATTCACATAAATGCTTTCAAGTTGCTCTCAAATGTAGTTTAATAGTCCAAAGTAGCTGGAAGCTGACTACTACTTTACAATCAGTAAACACTAGCTGTGTCTAGTCTAGGTCTTACTATCCTCCCAAACACAAGAGCCTTGTCAGAATTCTTCACCATGATCTGTGGGTCAGTGAGGTTTTCTATTTTGACTTTAGAGACAGGCACTGATTTCAGCTCTGTATGGGTAATGGCTATTGTTCAATTCAGTACTTTCAAAGAGCACATACTATCATTTCTGGTGATTAACTTACATGCCTAGAATGATCAATTAGCTACCAAATACATAAGGTTGACCCTCAATAGCTCACCATTTTTTTTGTTTAAGACTTCGATCAGTCTTGTGTCTGCATACTCTATATGCAATGTTCTGGAAATTCTCTGAGGTCCATAAGCTGGGCAATTATAAGGTTTGACTTGCTGGTTTGTCTTATAAATCACTGTAATTCATTATTCAATAATGAAAACTACCGTTTCATGTATTTTGTCCATTTTGAATTTTTTCTTAATTACATAATAAACCTTGTGTTACAACATCTTGGTCAGAAGCAAGACTTCTATGACACTAATTTTTTAAGCATCTTCTAGTTAAAAGTGCTCAAGCTAGGAGTAACTGAAATTAGAAAACCATGTTTTTTAATTATTTAGCTTTTGAATGAATAGACTACTAAGAAGTAAACATTATTATAAGATTCTGTTAAGACATACAAGTGAAATCTGCGGAAAGGAAATAAAAAGAACACATACTTTCCCTAAATATTTGTCAGCTCCTGAGTTGAGCATTGAGCAGTCTCACCTGTACCTGGATTGATATTATCCAGTGTTTTTTATGAATCTTCATGTATTATATATGCAAAAGTTTACACACTTAGCTTAATATCTAAGAATATTATGTATTAAAATAAAAGATTTGTAGGCTGTTTCAACTTATCATGTACTAGTTGTAATATAAAACTATCATTTCTAAAGATATACTTATTTGTGAAACATACTGTAGGAGGGAAAGAATCTAGAGATTTTCTTCTGGTATGAACTTCAAAAAACTGCAAGATTGTGACAGACTGTTCACTGGCATTTTTAAAATAAGTTGCTGAAAACTGAAGTGAAGTAGATAGTGGCTCAGGAAGTCAAGCTAAAGCAAGTTGGAAAGTGATATTTAAAATATTCTGATAAAGTATTTTTTCAAAAATTTGATGTAATACAAATAGATCTTAATAAATAACATGCTGTATAAAACACTGTTCTATAAAAAAATACAACAGAATTTCATTACAAACAAAGAGAATAAATAATGTCTATGCTGTACTTCATGATCTTAAAAGGATGGCCAAGATGTGACACAAGGTACAAATCATAGACTGGCCAATAAACACACGAAAGAATATTGAACATTTCTGGCCATTTGAGAAATGCAAATTAAAAACCACACAGAGAAACCATCTTACCCGAGGAAAAAATGGTTGCCTTCAAAAAACTAGATGAAGTATCTTGGCAAACCTAGTGAGACAATTTAAAAGGCCCCACCTTGGGGTGCTGTTATATTAATCACTTGTGCATTTAGCAGGCAGTGCTTACTACCTTCTACCTGCATGTCACAGGGATACAGAAATGAATAAACGTCAGCAACTTGTTGAAAGACCAAAACACACAGTGTAACAGATTTCCTTATGATTCAAAAGCAGTGAAAAATCACTGAATTCTTAGGCAAGAGTTTTACAATTTTGTAACACACGGGAATATTAAAGCAAAGTACTGACAAGAAGAAAAAATACTAACTGAAAAAATATGAGTTCTTGAAGTAAAACAAAAATAAAATGTCAATTCATGGAATAAGGAATGAAGTTAGGTGGTTAAAACAGGTAGTCAGGCTTTAACAACTTTTAGGTAAAAAAAAAAAAAAAAAAAGACATAAAGACGAACAGAAAAACCAAAGATATCCAGATTGTGATTCAAGTGTAGCCATGAAAAATATGTACAAAGTATTTAAAATATCAGTGCTTCAATTTCCTCACATATAAAACTGGGTGTTAACAATTATGTTCTAGTTTCAAAGATAATATTATTATTCCTGGATCTCAAACTTTTCTGTGTGAAAATCTGTGATTTAGAAATGTTTCTTTTCATTATTCAAAGTTTTTCACAAGTTTTTTGGATGTCTTCATAAAGATCTTCAAAGAAGAGACACAGTTCAGCCATACTTGTTCAACAATAAGTTTTTCACTGAGAGAAATTCAAGTTAAAATACCTGCTTCAGAAATATTTCTTCTATTTACGGGTAACTGTAGGCAAACAACATCTACAAGTCTCAGTTGCCTTAGCACTATAACGAATGCATAAAAAGTTATATTCTCCAGCTGGAATATTCCATAATTATAAAATTCTTTTTCATACATAATTGAGCAGTTCTCATGAATATCGTTTGGTGTTGATGTATCACATGTAATTATCTCAAGCTTGTAGGGACTCTTCAGAGTCTCATCACTAAAATGCTTCTCCTGTGGAGTTAACTGCAATATATGTATGAATATTGGGACAATTCTTTTTATATTTATGGAATAGCAATGAAATACAGTGGGGTTTTTTGGCAGAAATGGTTAATATTGTATGTAAGTTATCATTACAATATTGTACCCTTCAGAATTATAAAACATAACTTTTGAAGCAAGGGAAATGAACTTCACCTTATTCTAACACTTGAAGGCAATAATGTGAACTGTATAATGAAACTACCCAGAATGTACTCATGTAATGTTGGTCTTATATAACTGGTCTAATTCTTTGTACTCTAAAAAAAGACTTTCTTTGGAGAAAGTACTGATATTCTTGGTCATTATCTTGCTGAGTTCTGGGTGACATGTTATACCACAAAGATTATAGGAGTTGAGTCTGCTAGGGGAGAGCACTACAGAAGGAGGAAGGAAATGACCATTTACAGTACACCTGTAATGCGGTTTATCCACACACCTCATTTAATACAGCAATATACACATTTTGTGTTATTACTTCTCATCTTGTTGAATATGTAGTTTACATTATAGAAATTAGATGTTTAGGGATCTCTAATTTTACAAATCCATTTTACTTTCACTGGTCACCACAGAACAGGCCTATTCCTTATGAAAAAAAGGTACTAGGACTAGTGTAAAATAAAACCATGGTCCTATCTACTTCTAATAAAGGCCTCTTGAAATCTTCCTTCTGCATTTGGAAGGATTGGGGGTTAGAACTTTTCTGCATGTAATAATATACGATGTTGTGGGGAATGCAGCACCTGCTTGGTATTGGAAACAGTGGACATATAATATGGAACCTCGTGGATTTTACAAGAGGAGTTTTTGTTATACAATATTGAAATTAAATTTGTGATAGCATCCTTATTTTTCCAAAGTTTTGAATCATTATATTTGGATTTTATGTCATATATTTATATTAACTATCCCTTTGCTGCAGTGTGTCACAAAGTCTATTGGAATGCATTATGAATGTTTTCCAGAAAAGCTCTTCTGTTATTTGCCCTCAGTGCACTAGCTTACTTCAGGTCATCCTGGAAACATGATTTAATGGTTGTATTTTTAAAGGATCCACTTCCAAGATCTTACAGCATTTGGATAAACAGAATGACAGCACAAATTTTTCTAGACCAATGGCTTTTCCAAAGAATGAAATGTAGAATATGAACTAATTTTTGCTCAAAATTTTCTTACTAAACCATCATGATTTCCATACACAGTGCTCATGCCTGATTTTGATCATCTCTATGACATTTAAATTTCACAAATGTATTTAACTGTATTTAATATGATAATAATAATGACTGAAACAAATTAAATTCTTTTAAATGTTATTTCTCTTCTTGTTTTGTCCTCTTGTTGGAGCTATGGGAAGGATTCAGTCTGCCAACTGATAACTTCTAAAATATGCTTAATCTTTCAGCTTTTAGGTGATCTTCATCTCTTTTCCTAACTTAATTCATGTCTTCAAAAGTCCTACCTTACCTTGTCCATCGTATTTATGGGCACTTATTTTTGGTTTTATGTGTTTCTTCAGACATATAATATTTATGTAGCTATACATATTTGTTCAGATTTGATGTTTGCTAAAGACTCGTTCTTCTGTATATTTTTGCTAATACTATCACAAAGAGACAACTATTTTTTAGTTCTCTAATATTAATAAATACTACTTATTGTGCAACAGCTTGCCAAATTTTCCTCTCCATCTATCCTAACCTAAAAATTGTTGGCTTTCTTGGATCTAAATGCAACTGCCACACATAATAACTTTCTGTTAACTTAAACTTGTTGATATTGATTTTACTTTTTCCAGCTGTTTTTCTCTTTCCAAGTGTCTTTCTGATACTTAGGAATCATTGTTAAGAATGAGTACACCATACAAATGACTAAAGAAAGAAAGAACATCCCATTTTATAGACAGTACAAGTTTTCATCTTTGGAAGTGGAGTTCTCTTTTGCTTTTTTTTTTTTTTTTTTCAATTAGGTCAAAGTTCCATGGTGGAATTGTTAGAAAAGATGTAAGACATCCAGATAAATTTCATTATATTAAAAAATGTTTACTATAATGTATCTCGATTATTGAAAGGTAAAATTTGTGCTAAAATATTGTTTTTATAAAACTTAAATTTTAAAAACATTTTATGATTTTTGTTTAATCTTGCAACCCTATTTCCAAGGAATCACCTCGATTTTATCAACACATTAACTGCATGACACTAAGTCTCAGTCAATCTTGGCTTTGTGTCCCTTTGTGTTTATATAGTCTACACAAATGTAATGTATATTGTTTTCAAAGAATATTTTTAATTAAAATCTTTATTGGTACATTGCATATACACATCATAACTGCACTCCACAATGGGTATTTGTAGCAGTATAAGACACAACTTAATTCTCATTTTTTCCCCTAGCCCTACCCATTCAAAGCATATTTATAATATTTCTTTCTCAAATATCCTGAATACATGATTATTATTTTAATAGGTTATTAACTTGATAATGTAATATCTGTTTCAGTTTTCTAAGATATAAAAGAGTTATATATGCTTTGAAAAAGTGTAAAAATAATGATCTTTATGACAGTTAAGAGAAAACTTTTATACAAAAATTGACAGCACCTAAAAACAAAAATAAGCATATGAACCTTTATAAGCTTTATACTTATCTCCCGCTATGTTGAATGACATGCTTAAGATCCCATAGCCAAAATACAGTGAAACTGGAAGTTTAACCTTCTAACAACTGCTTTTTCTAGGCAAATCTGGCATGAAATTCAAGAAAATAACTTTTATCATCTCCTTTCCTTTAGCTGCTCCTAAGATATGATGGGATTGTTTTCAAATTTATTTATTATAAGAAAAATATCAAATAATACCACATTCTTTTTCTTATTATTTTTGAGACAGGGTCTCACTTTCGTAGTTCAGGCTGGTCCTGAATTCAGCTTCAAACCCAGAAATCCTCCTGCTTCTGCCTCCCAAGTGCTAAGATTACAGGCATGCGTGACAACGCCTGGCATTGTTGTATGTGGTTTACCAGGGATTGAACGCTGGCCATGCACTTCCAGGGCAGGCACCCGAACCACTGAGTTAAATCCTCAGCCCTAACTCTTAATGTTTAGTTTTATTTTTCATTGATTTGTGATTTTAAAAAGAAAAATAAAATATATTTAGTTAAATTAATTAACAATCTTCATAGAGGAACAAACACACTATTAAAAAATTAAAGGAAGTTGACTGTAAAACTCTGTCTGTACTCTTCCATGGGTATAGAAGAATGCTCATTAGTAAAACAAGGAGGCCAATAAGAGCCATAAATCTTGTGAAATCTGAAAAATAAAAATGCGGCCTGGGACCAGGATGAATTTATGTTTCAGGATTACATTTTAAAGCACACAGAAGTACTCATGAAAGTGAGATGAGCAGAATTCAGGGTTCCTTTCAAGCAGAAGTCCATCTAGGGAGACAGAGCTGACAAGGAGGAGCTCTAAGGTCAGTGACTGATGCTATGACCATTTCCTTTCCAGCAGTGGGTTCTTATATTTCAGTACAGCACGCTGACACCTGGATCATCACATGCCATGGCCACTGTGTTAAAATGTATTTTTCAAACAGTAACCATTTCTTAATAGAATATAAACATTATTTTTTATTAAAGCTGATTTTCACAAATGCATGTCATTTTAGTATTAATACTTAGACATTCTTTTTCTCCTTTTTAGTGAAAAATTTAAAAATAATAATTTATATAGAAATGTAATTTTAGTAATACTTCTGTCTGCCTGAAATTGTTAAGATATGCAATTTGGATGATGAATGCACCCTAAATACTGAATCTAAAATTTTATTTCTGTAGAGTCTAAATTTAGTCTAAAGATGGCCTGAGTTTCACATCTTGTTAATGCTCTAGACTGTCAGAACTAGTTAGAAATTAGGAAATGATAGAATTTTAAAACTTATAGCCTTCTAGAATATTTGCATATACTAAGCAATGAGGTTTTAATACATCTACCTATGTATTCCATATACACAGTACACATAGTGTGTCTATGCTATAAATTGCCAGTATGCGGTATACACTATCACATGGAGATTAAATAACAGATACTATACAGTGTCATTTGTACATATTACATTAGGGATTAAGCAAGATATAGAACTTTATAATTAAGAATTCCAACAAAATATATGTTGTAAAATGTCCAATGTGCTTGTTTTGGGATAAAATTTGCATTCTATAAATAACAACAAACACTGAGAAGCAAATGATCTGAAGTGTTATGAAAACTGCACACCAAGTGAGAAACGGCTTGCTAATTGGACAGTGGCTTCAACTCAGTTTTTTCTTAGCATAATGTATCAAAATAATATAAAACACCTTACTTGAAATTACATTGCTTGAATTTTAAATGCTTAAAAAAATAAATGTAAGTGAACTGATTATTCTTGCTTGCTTTCTATTTATTTTGTGAAGCATGCTGTCTGTATATGACATCTCTCCTTTGGTGACAGACTTGCTAATGGCCAATTGGGACTTACACTCTGTATATTTCTGAAAATGGTCACGGACCACACATCACTCCTGACCCTCAGGCCCAGCAATGAGTGGTTAGGAGTGATAGGGTACCTGGTTTGATGTGTCATCAAGGTAAATGATACCCTGGCTGTAAGGTGAGCACAGAGATACTTCCCATAAGTATAATAAACCACAATACTATTATTATTTTCCTATCAAGAATATGAAATACAGGTCCACTGTCCTCACACCGCACTAAGCTAGATTCAAATGTCTCATTTAAGTAATATTTCCTCGTCAGTTTCCTTTCTTGTTTTTCCAGATTTTGAAGCAGCATCTCACAGAAGACAAGATAAGTTTTCTATTATACAGTATGTGACAAGATCTCACTGAGTTAATATTATGGACAAGGATCAGGTGTCAGTTCTTTAAAGGGGTTGCTTCTGTTGATCATTACAGTAATTTAAAAAGCAGACTATGAATTGGATTTCAAAGAGTTTAAATAGTATGTTTGAGGTGACGCAGGATATATTTAAATTTAGATTTTCCTTATGTAAGAACTTTTTTCTTCTTAATATGTATTTCTTTTAACAAGAAATCCTACTAATGCAAGAGCTAGAGCTTTACATAGGTTTCCCACACAAAACTTTCTGTCATCTATCCACAGTCTTCATGCTTTTTTTGTCCTTTCTCTCAACCAAGGGGAATATTCATGTTTCTTAAACATGTTTTGCTCCATGTCTTGCTTTTGGATATGTATTCTCTGTACCTGAAATTTCTTTGCTAATTCTCCAAATTTTCAGATACAAATAATTTTTAAAAAATTAATTTCAAAATTCATTCTTTCTGTAATTATTTTGATACTTTCTCTAAATTCTTGCAGAGATTTCTTTGTAACTGATTTATAAAACTGATTACTATTATTCATTTATGTATCTAATAACTCTGACTAGACTAAAAATTTCTTGGGCTGGGGATTTAGCTCAGTGGTTCTGGCACCTGCCTTGCAAGTGCAAGGGCCCAGGGATTCGATCCCCGGTAACCACATACAACAATGCTGGGCGTGAAGACTCACACTCACTAACAATCAGCACCACATACCACAGTGTCAGGTGTGGTGACTCATCCCAGCACTCTTGCGAGGCAGAGGCAGGAGGATTGCTGTGAGTTCAAGGCTGAGCTCAGGGTCATCCTGAACTACAAAAGCAAGACCTTGTCTCAAAAAAAAAAAAAAAATCTTGAATGCAGGTCTATTTTAAATTTACCTCTTACCATTACAGTTCCTATTATGAACAGAATTGCAGACATATCTTGCCAGAATAAATAAATATATGAATGAGTGAATTCTACATATTTTTAAGCAGCATAGTCATTTGATGGCATGACTTTTTCATAAAAGATGGAATACAAATTTATCAATATGCTTAGTTTTGAAGACATTTTTAAAAAATCTTGTAAAATGATGTCTTAGAAAGAAGTCTATCAAAGTTGTCTGTATTTTGTATTTATGGAATCTCATTCCATAATTCCATAATTAGACATAGAATCAATGTGACCACCATGGACAGACAAATCAACAAAGAAGACATCATGTATACACAGAATAGAAAATGATTCAACCATTGGAAATATTTCAGCCTCATCATTTTGACAACATGAATGAGCTGGAATATCATTTCAAGTGACATAAGTCAGGCACAGAAATATAAATAGCACATGTTCATAGTTGTATGTGGAAGTGAAAAATGTTGGTCCAGTAGAAGAACAGAGTAGAGTGATGGCAACTAGAGACTGGGAAGGTGTGGGAGAGCATGAATATAATGGTTAACAGATCCAGAGGTGCAGTTGGATAGGAATAACAATGTCTGATGCTCTTGGACACAGCATGATATGCATTTTGTCAGCCATTATGTGTGTATCTGAGAACAGCAATTAGACAGAACTTAGATGCTTTCAGCTCAAAAACATCATCAATGCTTGAGGTGACAGATCAATTCCTTTGCTCTAATGATTAAGCATTAAATATTTGATTAAAGTGTTACACTGTACTTCATAAGGATGTACAATTATTAACTACTAATTTGAATTTTAGAAATTAAAAGTTAAAACTGCCTAAATGTTAAGATAAAATCTTGATCTTCTTTATTTTGAATGCTGTTTATATCAGGGATGCTGGTAGTATTATAGATACAGAGATAAAGGTAAATTATTTTATAATAAAGGGGGCAAAAGTTTGATCATAAATCTATATAATCAGGTAATTTGGGCAACCTATAAATTACAAAGACAACCCAAAAGAAGAAGATTCTTGGTTTATTTGGACAAGTCAAATAACTTCATTGAAGAGTAATATTTTGATGAAGTCTTAAAGAAAGAAAATTAATGATATTTTTAAAGATATATTTAGGCACTATCTGGTAGTTCCTGGTAAGGAAATGAAGACATGAAGAGGAAAACAATACCATTTGGGGCCCTATTAATATCCTAGGACCATTAACTTAAATTAACACAGGCATAAGGAGATGAAGGAAACTAAACATGATACCAGAAAGTCACCCTAGGACACACTGCACATTTCTGTGTGGCTTTTTGGAATCAGGGTGCTGAAGGGCACCAGTCTTGCTTAGCTTGCCATGCTCCATAATTAGGTATAATTTGAGCCACATCTAAAGAACAGAGCTGGGTCAATTACGGAACTGTGTTCTCTCCAGCAGCAACCAATTGCTAGGAGTATGATCTTCCACAGTGAAGATCAACTGTCTAAGAAGGACAACACCCTTTATATATCACTTCTTTGACTCTTAAACTTGATTAGCCACAGGCACAAACCAAAAGAGTTAGTGCTTATCTACTAATAATTAAGTTGACCTTTAAATTGACAATTAGTGAACTAATTAAAATTAATTGTTAGGGTAGTGTTGAATAGCCAATGTATTTCTTCCAAAAGGTTTAGGGTACTAGAGGACATAGTAGAGTTGTATAATATATTCCTATATGAATAAATTAGAACTCTGCAAATTCTAGCACTTCGTATTGTAAAAGAAATATATGGGTTAGAAATACAGAAATTTACATTATAATTTCCTCTGTCAGACCTACTAAATAATAAGTTCTAGGGATAAATCTTGCCTTTGTTATGTTTTGTATAATTTTATAGGTGATTGTAATGTATATCTCTGGTAAAGAATCATAAAGTTCCCATAGTACAGATGTAGAAATTGAGGTACCCAGCAATTAAGTACATTTTTCCTGTCCACAGATATTAAATGACTAAGCTGGGATATGAATGATCTCCCTTTTCAATGCTTTTGTCAGTATTTGACAGCTGCCTCTGAAAGGCTTGACCTCTGGGGACCTAAGACTAAGTGGCAAATCAAAGCTAGTTGCAAAAATAAAAGCCTAATACAAAACAATAAATGACAGTGTCATTGAAAAACAAAAACAAAAAGAAAGGATTATTTCCAAAAAAGCAAGATTTCAACTAAAAGAGAGAAAAATCTCCTGTTGAAATAACATTCAACATTTATTTTCTGCTAATGATTGAAAACAATAAAAGAAAAGACAAAATATACACTAAAAATATTTTATTTTTTTCGATATTATTATGAAAGGTGTGTTTTCTCTAATTCCTCTTTCAGTGGGGTTTTTGTGTATAGGAATGTTATTGAATTTTCAGTATTGACTTTGTATCTAATCATACAACTTAATTTGGTAATTAAATCTAAAAGGCTTTTGGTGGCGTTTTGGGGGATCTTCTGTGTACAGTATCATGTTATCTGCAAATAGTAATAATTTAACTTCTTCACTTCCTATTATTTTTTTAGATTTCTTCTTCTTGTCACACTGATCTAGCTAATGTTTCCAGAACTATATTGAACAACAATGTTGTTAGGGTACATCCTTTCTTGTTCTTGATTTTAGAGGGAAAGCCTTCCATTTTTGACCACTTAGTACAATGGTGGCTAATGCTTTGTTGTAGCTTTTATCAGATTGAAATAAAGGTTTTCAATTTTCTGTAGGGCTTTATCATGAATAGGTGTTGAACTTCTGTCAAATGCTTTTTATTTTATTTTATTTATTTATTTATTTATTTTTTTTTTTTTAGGTTTTTTGAGACAGGGTCTCACTCTTGTGGTTCAGGCTGGCCCTGAGCTCAGCCTCAAACTCACATCACAGCAATCCTCCTGCCTCTGCCTCCCGAGTGCTGGGATTACAGGCGTGAGCCACCATGCCCAGCAATGTGGTATGTGGTACTGGTTGCTGCTGGGGTGAGTCTCCACGCCCAGTATTGTATGTGGTTAACGGGGATCGAACCCGGGTCCTTGCGCTTGCAAGACAGGCGCCGGAACCACTGAGCTAAATCCCCAGCCCTCAAATGCTTTTTCTTAATCTACTGAGATGATCATGTAATTTTTGTACTTGGCTGTATTGATATGGTATATTTATATTTATGGATTTGTGTGTAATGAACAATCGCTGCATACCTGAGATGAATCCTACTTACTTGTGGTGTATAATTTACTTGATTATTTGCTGCATTCTGTTTGCCAATATATTATTAAGGATTTTAAGATTTATGTTTATTAGGGAAATTGATCTGTAATTTTCTATTCTAGTTGGATCCTTCTCTGGTTTTAGTATCAAGGTAATGCTTTTTCCCAGGAAGGACTTTTGAAGTATTGCTGCCTTTTTAATTTCATTAAACCGTTTGAGAAGTAAAGGCTTTAGATTTTCTCTAAATTTCTTGAAGAATGCAGCAGTGAATCTCCTGGTATCTGGGCTTTTCTTCATTGGTAAGTTTTCCTCTGTGTTGTTTAGATTTTTTTAAAGGGTATTTGTCTAAGACCGTAAAGCTTTGTAGTCAGATAACTATGCTTAATCTGCCTTAAATTTTTCACTCATGCATTAGTAAATTCATGAGTGTAGCTGTAATTGTTTATATCTAAAGGTACTCCAAAAGCCCCTTCCTTAAAGATGGGCCTTTGGGAAGTAGTAGAACAACGGGGCTTAGAGCTAACCTGCTAGCAGGAAGGGTTTGGTCAGAAGAGATGTGGGCATGTCCTGGAAAGGTCTCCCTTTCCATCTCTATCCTTGATGTTCTGTTTCCCCACCACCAAGGACTAAGCACTCTGCTCTGCTCTTCTTCCCCACTTATTTCTGCCATGATGTCCTAGCTTAAACCCAGCTGATTATGGCCAGAAGCATGAACCAAAAGATATCTTTTCCTTTTTAAAATTGTGGGTGTTCAGTACTACATCTCAGCAGCAAGAAAAAATTGCTAAGAAAATATCTAACTTGCAATACTTTTCTAAAAATGAAAAAAATAAGTGAGTAAGAGGCAATGTTTACTGTTTCTAATATAATTTTAGAGGGAATTACCAGCATTTATGAGTTAACATGTGAGAAATCTGTGTGATATAGCAAAAAGTCTAACCATAGCTCCTTAAGAAGTCACACTGTAGTAAAGACAATCTTCTTTGGGTTTCTCATATATACATTTACAGGACAGGGTTTGATCAAACATCACTGCATATATTATAACTGAGCTTTCACCATCAAATTTGATTTAGCATTCTTGTTATTTTGAGCTGAGCTTGGTCTCCTAGGGTCATAAAATTTAGACAATATGTAGAATAATGTTCTTTTTCTTTGTTTTCACTCTTAAATCTATTTTTTGTTTTGTTTTGTTTTGAGACAGGGTCTCGCTTTGTGGTTCAGGCTGGCCCTGAGCTCAGCCTCAAACTCACATCATAGCAATCCTCCTGCCTCTGCCTCCTGAGTGCTGGGATTACAGGCATGAGCCACCATGCCCGGCACTGTGGTATGTGGTACTGGTTGCTGCTGGGCATGAGTCTCCACGCCCAGTATGGTATGTGGTTACCAGGGATCAAACCTGGGTCCTTGTGCTTGCAAAACAGGCGCCGGAACAACTGAGCTAACTCCCCAGCCCTTCACTCTTAAATCTTGATTGATGAACTTTAAGTTTGTCATTATATGAATCAAATGTGAGCAAGAAATTAAGAAAATGCAGGGAAAATGAAATGCAAAAAAGGAAAAATCTGTCATCCTGAAGCTTACAAGAGATGCCCCAAAGCATCCTTCCATACATTTTTTTCCCCCACATTCGATCTTATATGGAAAGGAGTTGAGTTCCTACAGTTTGAGAATATTCCAGGTCTTTATTGCATTTTTCATGTTGTGGTTTAGATCCAAAATGTCCCTTCAAATTCTCATGTATTTGAAAAGTTACTGGATCAAGGGGAACTTTACTTATCCTTGATTCATCCAGTGATGAGTTAGGTAAAGGAACACACTTTTAGGAGGTGGGCTGGGAGAAGATGGATCACTGAGGATATGGCATCAAATGATGTATTGTTGTACCCAGGTCCTCAATTTGCTCTCTGCTTATTGACCAGGAGAGGTTGACCATAATCTCTTCTCATCCCTTTCTGCCATCTGATTCTGCCATAGAGTCAATCAAGAATGGAATGAATCCGGAAACTACGAGCCAGTATAAACCTGTCTTCCTTTAATTTTCACCTGTGACTATTTTTTTTTTTCTCCAGAAATGAGAAAGCTGAGTAAAATATAAAACTGGTATCAGGAATGGGATCCTATATATGACTATGTGATTCAGAATCCTTTGGAAATTGTTTGTGATAGAAGTTTGGGAAAGATTGTAGAAGAAATAGGCAAAAGATGCCCCACTTTGCTTAAAGCAGAGTTGGACGGGTGATTATCATCAGAGGTCAGTATCAGAGTGCTCAGATGAATGATGAAAGAAAAAGTCAAACTCATGAGGCTTCAGTTGGGAATAAGGACTCTATAAAAAAAAATTCCACTAGTGTTGACTGCAATCATGGCATGTATATGTAATGTACCAAGAATGATTTCAATTTAAAAAGAAAAAAAAATCCATTATAAACCATGTGTGTTTGATTTTGACAAAGAATTTGTCTGTATTTTGTCCATGATCTAAGACTTTGTATGTGGGCGAATTTAAAAGTGGAAACAAATTGATCTGCTGGAGGGAATTCCTAAGCATCTCAAAGTTCAGTCTGTGGTATATGCATTGTGAGTCATTTTTTTTTTTCAGATTTACAGTAAAAATCAGGAGCAAAAATCAGAGCCAAATAATGTAAAGGGTAAGGAAAGGAAAAACAGGCAAAAAGCTGCTTAAAATGCTAGTATCAAATGAAAATCAAAAGATAGCTTTAAAAACTTTTAAAAGTTGGCCAGTCCAACCCTCCTTATTCAAGGGTACAAAAGGACAAAAACTTTGAAAGATTTTCACTGAGAAGAGAGCATTAAAAATAGCTCTACTTATTTTATTTTTATTGTGTTCTATGTGAGTAACATCATGGTTGTAAACACTGCACACATGTTCAAATAACAATTTAACAGCTAAGAAAATTGCTTTTACTTTCACATATATTATAATTGATCCTCAAGGTCACACTAGAAGCTAGGCTGTCCATAAATTCTTCTGATTTATAGATGAGAAATGTATTGCTAAAGGTACTTAAGTTAGAAACTGCTAGAAGTAGCACTGAAATTCAGTTTTACTATCTGTCAGATGTGGCTCTCTCCACAATATCATTATGTGGCATATATACAATCCACCAAGAGTGGCTCTTATTACTAGTTATAGTAAGAAAAAAGACATTAATTCATTCATTTGTGAAATATATCCTGAGTGCCTGCTGTCTTCTGAGCAAGGTGAAGAATGGGTTAGAATGCAAGGTGAACAAAAATGTTGTTCTTGTCCTTCAAGACCACACTGTTTTCTAGAAGGGATAAATAAGCAAAAGTTTGGATAATATTTTACAAGTCATCTAACACAGTTTTAAAATCTCAGTGATGTAGAACAATGAAAACACTGCACATCAATGCCTGTGATAAGTACAGTGTTTAATATGACACATTTTCTTTTGTCCAGAAAATGACACAGCCCACAATGACAGTACCATTTGGTGTAAGTGTTCTAGATCAAAATTGTATTAGGATGAGAATTGTGACACTTGCTTTCAATTCACTAATTCTCAGAGTGACTTTGGAAATATACTCATTTTTAGAACCTCAATTACTTTATCCCTGAAATAAAAGGATAAAAGTAAATGATAGATCAATTCCCTCCTAGCCCAGACATTTATTTATTTTTATTTTAGTGACAGGTTTGTATAAAATCCCTGTAGTGCTATTTCTTAAATTTCCTTTCAAGTTAGACATTGATTCATAATATCAAATTCTCCCTTCATCCAGATGTTTATTCTAATTGCCATTGCCAATAAGATCATAGATTTTATTATTTGCCATTACTCTGGGACCAAAACTCAGACTCTTTCAATTAGTATTACTGACATATGCCTCAATTTGTTATCCAGTATTTATTTTGATCTGGGTACTTTCTAAACTATCTCTGCTCTTCTCATTTCTCTAAGTTAAGTATTAAAAAAACCAGCAAAGCCATACAAGGAATATTGTATACTGAAAATATGTACAAAATGAAAAGGATCAAATGATGGGGGGAGGATGGAGATAGGAAAAGGCACAAAAGCAATTACGATGTGTTATGTTCATGTCCCATTGTCTCAAAAGGAATGTAAATAATGTGTACTATACAAATAAACTAATACATTAAAATAATAAAAAATGAAAGAAGCTAATAAAAAAGAAAATGGATATATATTTTGATTTTCACTTTACAAGGACTGCTCTTACCACACACACAAATTAAAAAAAAAAAAAAAACACAAATTGACATTGCTACAAAAAAGCCCATGATAGAGAACTATGTAAACTAAATTTAGGCTGAAAACATACCTCTTCCAATAGAGATTCAGAATGTTTTATATATGGAATGGCTCTACTTGTGGGAATTCTACTTCTTTATTTTAGTTTTTCATTTATCTCTTTTACTATAACCAAACTTCACTCACAATAAATATGATTAATAATTTGGTTCACACCCTTCAAATTTCCACATGCTCATACATATGTATGATGTAGTATTTCATATATGTTACAATAAACATATTTTTGAAATATGCATCATATAGACATTTATAAAAATAAAACATTGCATATAATGTTTTACAGTCCCTATCTTTATTATTGATAAATATCAAATACTAATTTTAAATCTTTAATTGTAATGTATTAAATCTTCATTTTATGGATCTGCCATAAATTGTTTCTAAAATCAATAATAAAAATTTAGATTGACTCTAGTGTGTCCTGTGATAAACGGCAATTCAAAGTTCTCATATGAAAAAACGTGGGTACTTTTCTAATTATCTTCAAAGGCCATTTATAACAGTGAACTTCATAAGTTAAAGGCCATGATCTTTTCAGAGCTCCTGACAAATATTATCAATTTTTCCTCAAAAAGGGCATAAAAGTCTTGTTTTACACATCCTTGCCAACTAAGTAAGAGATTAATTTTAGGAATACAGCAGCTTTGCAACTTAATCCTTTTTCATTTAATATCCCTGCAAAACACTCAGAACAGGCTCCACGTTTGTCCACTTCACCCGCCCTTTGATTGTTATTTAGTCTGTCCTGTAAAATAGGCTCCCCTTTGGCATGCTGCTTTTTTCTTCTTCTCCCTTCATAAGATGTTAACAGCACTGACACATTCACGATTTTGTCTCAGATTCAGGATTTTCAGTCCCACTTAATGTTCTCTAAAGCATTCCTCACTGAAAAGCAAATTACTGTACAATATTTATAACACTTTTTAAAACCTTTTTGGTTTCTTTTTATTTTCCCGGCCAATATTTTTTCAATGTAGGAAATACCTAACCTTGAACGATGTAAAATCACTTGCATTAAACAGTGAATCAGCAGTTCAGTGACAGAGCTGAAGGCCACTCTAGTCCATGCTGAATCATTACTGTACAATAACCAGCTTTTTATTTGGGAGCTTTCTTTAATTTTTTTTTTTTTTGTAAATTCACCCTGACTCACACTAATATCCTATTCATTCATCCTATCAAAGCTATTTTCTATGAGATATCCTGAACTTGGGGCTACATATTCCTCATATCAAACACACAGTGCTTCATATACAATATATACTCAGTAAAAGTTTCTTTTAACTAAGTGGATAAAAGGTTAATATAAAGATTAAAAACTGTTAAGGAACTGTTTAACAAAAATGAAAAAAAAGTGGGAAAAGGTTGATTAAATGACAGCATCACATTCATTAATAAAATTAATTGAATGTTAAATGCTACCTAACAATCATTAAAGTAGAAGGGAAGCATTTAGTCTCAGAAAAAACATTTTTGTTAGGAACTGATATTTGATCTGGGACTTAATGGACAAATACAGAGTTTTCAATTTGCTGGGTGAGAAGGGAAATGGACAGCATATGGGAGGATGAGATTCCAGTTAGTAAGAGAGAAATAGGACAAGAAAGCAGATGACTGTAGCAAAGGAGAAAAACATAAACACAAATCCTAACTACCATCTCAGTATCACTATTATCTTTTTACCAAGTTCAGTTTTGGCCTAAGTTGCACATAATATATAAATAATGTAAGACATTTCCACAGATATGACTGAATCCTCTTTTGTAATTCTTTGTCATAACAAAAACTAGCCTTGGAACATACTGGTACCTGAGAATAATTACATTGATTGTAGTTTATTTCTATTTTTTAAAATCATCAACAATTTTGTCTGAAGTAACAATACTGAATTGAAGCTACATATGGTTTTCTGATACAGTATTCTGTCATTAAGATAAAGTAGCTTAAATTCATCAAGAAGGTGACTGGCACGTATTTGATATAAATTGCTTCTTTCCTAAAAGCTGGAAATAATACTGCTATTTACCATACTTGAATTCATTTATACAATATATATGGATAAGCATATTTTGTTTCAAACAACATACTTCCCCTCAGATGTAAATAAGATGGTGACTTACATAACATACCACTTAAGGATTATTTTAAATGAATGATTCTTAAAAACAAACATAGAACATAAACCCCAAAACTGGGAATAATTCAAATGCTACCCTAGCTTTGCTTTCATTAGCTAATCACATGATCGACTTCCTGAGTCACACTATGTTCATGGATCTGGTCTTTCCTACCACTTAATTGTAACTGGGCTGCAAATGTAAGCACTTGCAAAGACAGTGATAGTGTTTACATTTCCAGTAATAGTACACTAGGCAGTTTAATTATATCCTTCAGATAATTTTTTACTAATTAGTTGAACCCTTTTTCTCTGAGTAATTCATTACAGTCCAGTTCACATTACTAATACATTTCATTAAATAAGTAATAAACCACACAAGATTAGCTGGTTTTTTTGTTTTTTGTTTTTTGGTTTTTTTTAGGAAGACTTCTGAAATGTTTCTGTAGGGTCATTCTATAAAATAGAGTTCTATAAAAATCCTTTGTTTTCTTAGGCTAAGGGATCCAATATGTTAATCACATTTGTGATACAGCAGCATGGTAAAGAACATGGATGCAGGACCTAGTCATCCTATTTACTAGAGAAACAACACTAAGAAAGTTATGCAACCTCTTTGTCTTTGTTTTCTCATTTGTAAATGGGGAATAATGAAGATGTCTCATTAATAGCATTGTTGTAAAAATATAATGTCTTTGGTTGAGAAAATACCATGGAAATTCACAAAGCAGCTGTTCAGCATTGTAATAATTATGCATGCTATTATTTACAATACTTGGTTATTTAGAATGGCATCAAGCAAAAAATTCTCTTTTGGTTTTTTCTTCCTATAATATAAACTATCCTATTTGACTTATCTCAGGGTTATGGTGAGATCTAAAATTCCTCCAAAATTCTCGTGTGTCTTGAAGGCACTTGGATCATGAGGACACTATACTCATTACTAGATTTATCCATTGATATGTTCAACATCTAAATTTACTGCTAGGAGTTGGGTATTTGGAGGTAGGGCAAAACCTGGAAGGCTGCGCTCTTGTCCCAAGCACCTTCCTCCTCTTTCCTTCTGCCCCCACACTTGCATGATTTGAACACCTTTCATCTGCCACGTGGTTTCTGCCCAAGAGTCAACGTACCGTGATCCAAAACACACCTCTTTTCCTGTGGGTTGTGAGTGTCAAATATCCCAATGAACAAAAAAAGCAACTAAGGAAAGAATCAACTTACTTTTCTTTATCCCCCACCTTACAGCTTAATTCAGGCCTTTTCAAGGTAATCACAACACTGCTTCTTGGACCTAGGTAGCCAGTGTCGTGTCGTAGAGAGGGCGGTTGGTTTTCAGTATTAAAGTGGATCCGAATCTGTATCCAATTGTGCGGCTCCTGCCGGAGGCAATCCCAATCCCTCTCAACATGTACACAGGTTTCTTGGCTGGAGAATCTTATATCTTTCCATAATTTTTAGTTCTGACTGTTGAAATCCTCTCAGTCTCATGGTAATTTTTTTTTTGTTAATTCTACTTATTTCAGTTTGATCTTTCATTAAGGCCACAGAGCTCTAATATTTCTCATGTAGAATGCCTTGAAGGATGATTCATAACTATGGCCTGTCTGATTACTCTGTTTTTCACTGAAAACTGTGTTAACTGTTTCTCACACTAACTAGGCTCCAGTCTTGAAAAAGAATATAGATCTTACTTGTAGCCCATAAAAAGATATTGCTCTGTAAGGAAGTAAATATTCTATTTGCCCTATTTTTTTTATCTAGGAAGACAAGATCAGTATAATAACTCTACAGTAACAGAATAGCTTTAATGCTCTTTTAATCCTTTTTTATTCTGATGACTCAAAACTAGAGAATATCTAACACGTGTGTTTTATTTTCAATTCTCCTAAATCTCTGTGCACTTCTTACATCCACATCCATTGATTCATCTAGTACCATATTCCTAACATCTAAATTCCAATATATTCTTAGTGGATCACTTTGCTTCTAATAGCTCTATATTGGTTTATCCTTTAAAGATTTTACAGGCTATGTCTCAAAATATTCACTCTGATCTCTAGGAATAAGGGATGTAGCTCAGTGGCACCACCCTCACCTGGCAAGTGGCAAGTGCAAGGTCCTGAGTTTGACCCCCTGTAGCGTGTGTGCATGTGCTCACGTGCACACACACACACACACACACACACACACAGATGATATTCACTCTGATCTCAGTTTCATCTAATCTCAACCCAAATCAGACTGCATCTTTCCATGTGTGCCATGGAATTCTACAATACGGTAAATATCATAAATTTTATAAGAGTTGAAAGTACTACCAAATGATTTTATACAGAGACGTAAAATATTTTTTGTAATTAGAAATGTTTTAATTTCAGTGCACAAAGAGTCTTAAATATGAGGTAAGGTCAGGTAGACATTTGGGAAGTTGTTATATTAGTTCAGAGCATAGCCACTGTTACCCTAAAAAAAAAGCTGTAGAGATAGAAACAGGTAAAAATATATATTTCCTAGACCTTTTTATCCCACTGCTTGAGTGTATCTCTATGTTAGAGTAAGCCAAACTGCCAGTCTTCTGAGAAGGTCTGCTTTCATCATAATTCCGAAAAATTACACAATCACTACATAATGGATTTTAAACCTTAGTTAGAAAACATAATTTTGATTTCCATGTTATAATGATTATTCTTACTGCCAACTTTAATTATTCCTTAAATTCTTATCTTTATTATAACATTATCTAAAAATTATAGGTTTTCCTAGTATATGAAAAAAAATGCCAACTGGAATTTATGTCCTCCCATCAAGGATTATTATCTTATCTTTTAACCTGAAGTCTCCAAATACCTAGGAATCTAGAGCTGATTGAAAATATATTAATTCCCTTTTATTATATCCCAATTTATGAGTGTGTGTAGTTAAGGAATGTTCGTAACTTGCCTCAAAGATAAAATTGAGAATATGAGAAAAGTAAAAAAAAAAATGTATATATAGCTTTAGATTGGATAAGAATAATGCTTATAATATGGAAATAAAAATTAGCATGTACTTATGAATAAAACAAAAAGGCTTTTTTCTCTAGAATTTTTATCTTAGATTTCTGTGTAAGATAGATTGCATACTTGAATTGTATTAACTTATAAGTGTTGTTATTGTGTCTCCAATTGTTTTCTATGATTTATTCTATCAAATTATGCTATCTGTTTTGAGTACAAGAGATTTAACAAAAAGATATGTGACTATGAAAATGAGTGGTAGGGAAAAATTTAATCTTAATGTCCTACAGTGAAGAAAATAGGACAATATGATACAAATAGCAGAGCTTGTCTCACATAATTGATAATTATTAATTTGTTAAGAAAAAATATATACACACATTGTTCAAGCTTTCAGAGTACAAATGGTTGCATAAATTTATGAAAATTTCCTCCTTTAAATGAAGATTTAATTCTCATATTGGAGAATAAGTGAAGCTTTATCCATCTATCTCTAGAAATATGCACAGTTTGCAGCATTGCTATTATGTGCTAACTTCCAAGAATCATAGAGTCCTTCTCATAAATATGTTTTGCTTTTTTCAAAACAGTATATTAATGGAAACTTACAGAAAGAGTGGCCTCCTTGGCAACTACATTAGCATATTTGTTTAGTTTTTTTCATTTGAAGATTTGGTATGAACCGTGTGGATTTGTCCCGATAAATATCCCAAATGAAAATAATCAAACAAGCGACTAGTGCTCCAAGACTTCCCAGTTAGATTCACACACATAACCTCATCTCACAATGGGATGAGCCTTTAATAGAACACATATACTTGTGAAAATTTTCAGTCCATGCTGTACAGCTACATGTTTACATATAAAACTCAAAAGACATTACATACATTCAAATTTATTCTAGCTATTGGTTATAAAACTAAATCCTGAGATGAAGCAACACTGGGCACTGGACATTCAGCTTAACATGCGCCCAACTTCCTTTTGTTTCCAAGGATGTACTGCTGTCTAGTTTCACACTGGCCTAGGTACTCCACGGAGCGATTCTGTAAAGTCATCTTAGTCTTCTTTCAACTAAACTGTAAGGGGATGTTTCAAACAATTGAGCAGAAAATAAGTGACATGAAAGCCTCAGAAAAATCAATGACTCTGTGGTGCACAAACAAACCGAGTACAAACTCCTGGAAGAGATGAAACATAAACTGACAAAAATTCTGTTTCATTTCTCACTGTGTCATCACATTGTAAACTTTAAAATACTGAAATGATTTCTAAAATAATTTAAATCTTTAACATTTTGTGTCTATACTGTATATTGGTCATTTATTATGTATTGATATATATTTATGAGACATACACTAGCAAAATATGCTGTACTGAACCAAGATACCAAAAGAATTTCCATTTATTGAGCCCTTACTGTGTGCCAGGACAGGTGCATCTCCTCATTTATAATCATGGACTTTTGGAGGTGAATGACAATATCAGTTCACCATGAATGGCAGTGGTGCAACAGTTTTTGTAGGCTCCGGGCTTTATGTATGGAATTGGGAACACAGACAAAGTTGCTCTTCTCAAGTGACATTTCATATAGCCCAAATTTATATTTTCTATCTACAGTTTTCTCTTACACTCTTAACCCTCAAATTCAGACATCTATATGAATTTCTCATAAGCATCTAAAACACAGCCAACATGAAGTGAGGCCATTATCTTATCTTATCTTCTGTTCTTTCCTTTGTTTCATTCTTGAAAAAGTATAGTCATTATATAATGGTCTCTTCAAACCTGAACTTTTAAGTCTATTTGATGATTAAATCCTATCGATTTAATGGTTTCACTGCTTACCTATATGTTCTTCACTCTACTCTGCGCAGCTACTCCTTTTGACTAATTTATACTCTGCCATTGTAATTTCTTGTCATTTTCTTCTTTTATGACCTCTCTCACCCTTGCAATTATTATCTACATTTCTGCTAATGATCATTCTAAAATTTAATTCTATGGCTCTAATTTTCATAGGCTTTCTATTGCCTAAAGTTTAAGTTCCAATTATTTCTCACTGCATGCACTTAAACTCTTTACCTGCTAGTTCTTAGTATCTTCTCCAAACTGTCTTTTACTGTATTTATTTTTTTAAATTAAATGACATTGTATTTATTTTTTTCTAAATACATTATTTTATTCCTACTTATAAATGATTATTTCTCTTGTCTAAGGTTCCCAGATCTTTGTCTTCATTATTCATTTTACTTCATGCTTTTTGTCCTTTTCAATCTATGAATCCTGATCTCCAAAATGATATGCTTTGTGTCTAAATGTCACCCCAAGCCTCATGCAGTCATATGTGGGGCTTTTCAGAGGTGTCTGGATCTAGGTGTGTGATTAATAAATCAGCCCACTGACTGGTTTGGCATATTTCTGGGTGGGATCAAGGGTACCCACGTACTATGTTATAGACCTAGGAAATGTCACTAGTGAAATTTGAAAAATTAGGATGTTTATTTGCAATTTTCATAAATACTTCAAGGAAATAATGAAGATGTTTCCCTCATACCAAAAGATGAAATTGTGACAAGATTTAAGAAATGTTTACAAATTCCTTTATATGTTAAAAAATAAATGTAGTGAACTCGAACAAAAATGTTTCATTTTATGACAGAATTTAAACATTATGTATTGGCAAATACTTTAAGGAGAAAGAAAAGCTTTAGGTAAGCAATTTATTATTAAATTTTCTTTAAAGATTTTCTATGCTTTTTAAACAGAACTCAGCTTTCAAATTTTGACAGTTTGGCTCAGTACCTAAAATTTCCTTCTGCTGTGTATTATCCCTCTCCATTCCAGCATCAGCACTTGTCTGTCACTCATCTGTTAGGATTTTGCAACTTAAAGGAACTTTAACAATTACTTGGCCTATCATCCTATTATCCAGGTATTAGGATTGAAGACCAGAGAAGACAATGATTTCCTTAAATTCACATATGGATCTAGTTTCCTTAATTCTTAGCCTAATGTTCTTAACTCTACTTATGTTATTGATCCAAATGTATCTTGAGTTTCCTTCTCAGATTTGTCATATTCTTTAGCGATATATTTCTTAGAACTCTGTAACAAATTAGCTGTCTATAAAAATAGCAAAGGTTCATGGGAAAAGCAGCACGGTATCTCCAACAAAATATCACTCATAATGGAATTTATCCTTCTCTTAGTCTTTCACAAATGTTCTTGTCCTGGAAAAAATTATATCTAACTGCTTTAATCTTCCATTCCATGCATCTAGCCATATAGCTTTCCCTACATAATTTTATGTCCTGCTTTTCAGTTACCTTAGCAACTGACAGAAGTTTGAAAACAGTTCTTTCTTTAAAAAGAACTGTAAAGTATGATTTTTAATCTGTTTCCATAGAACACATGGGAACAAATTCACATTTATGGAACTCAAAAATAATTTTAATACGCTTTTAGTACTTTAGTGACATTTTTAAATCCAATCTTCACCACTATTTTTCTTGATTCTTAAGTAGAAGTGACATGGAGGCCTGGAATATAATATAAAAAGATAATTTCAAATGTTTTTGTTAACTATTTTTCTAGAAAGGTGATTTGTTAAGTCCTTTACATAACCTCGGAAATCTCCACATATTTCAATACCTCCTATTGTCCTGGGCTCCTCTGTCCTCCATTCTTACTCTTCCCTAGTCTTTCTTGCCATCACCCACTCTATAATTCTGCCTATTTTCTTACTCTGACACTGCTTCCCTTGTGTGATTTGCTTTGTTACTTTCAAAATATACCATCAAGTGTTATAAGTCATATGTACAGCGTCCCTTGGGTTTGCATTACAAAACAAAGGAAAATAATTTTTAAATGTTGTCCTGGTAATATAAAGTTATATATAATTTCCTACTTTAATCTACAAAATAAGGCAGAGTAAACAAATACTTCTTCCAAACATAGAGTGCATAGCAGGTATATGTTGCAAACAGCAGGCTATAAAGGCAGTATTCTTTTATAGAAACACTCATGAAAGACCAGTTTTTCCAAGTAAGGCATCAAGATAAATAAAGTGAAATAATTTCCTTTGAAAGAATCATAGTGTAATTTAGAAAGATTCATACATAGTGTAGTGTTGAAGATAGGAATATACAAAACCAATATATCCAACTGTCATTTTGATAACTCATCTTATTTTATGTATTATCGTCTTATATATTACTCTCTAAAATTAAACAATACTTAAATACTCTCTAAAATTAAACAATCTACAAATAAACCCAAAAGTTTCTTTTCCAATATCCTGATCAAGTTATTTTGAAGAGATTTCACTGCAGTAAATATTTCACAACTGAACTTAAAAAATGAAGAGTATTTTTTTTTTCTTTTAGAGGAAAGGGCTTTTTAAAAAAAAATTCAGGTTAGTTCTATATCATTTAAGCTCAAATGTTTTATTTATTTTAATTAGATTTTTATTTTTATTGGTCAATTTTTGTAGTACATAATGATTATATTTCTCAAGAGAGAGCAGGTATATTTACATAACACATTTTAATTCCTTTTTCATTGCCTTTCCCTCTCTTTCCTATTTCTCTCCCTCAATCTTTTGGGACTCTAATCTGTAAAATATCTGTCTCTCTATATTTCGCCTCCCTCGGTTCAACCCATTACCAAGCCCTGTTAATCTATACTTAAAGCAGATCTTAAATATATTATTTTCTTTCTATCATTTTTATAATTATAACATGACATACCGAATCTCTTCTGAATTGCCAGATGAGCCTTTAGAGTAATATTATTTAATTATTATTAACTGTTACTCCATGCTGTCCTTTCCATGGTCTCATTGGCTCAACATTCTATATCCAGAAAATGCTTTATAATAAATAAGAGATCATATCATTTCCCTAACTTGAAATATTTTGCAAATTCTAAGAACTCTTCACGTTCAGCCAGCAAAGTCTAGTGTAGTTGACATGTCATGCACGAGAGGGAAAGCTGAGGAGATGAATCCCAAAAGCCAGAGTGAGCTGAGTAATGTCTGAACTATATAACTAATTCAGCTTTTACTGTAAGTAAGATTAGAAGCCAGTAGAGGATTCTGTGGTTTTACCTATTTATGTCACGTCATGGCAATGCAATGCATAAGCACTGGGTAAACTCAAAGATACCACCCAAAGACATTCTGGTAGTGTAAAGAAGACGATGTCAGAAAATATTTAGGAGATACCTAGAGGTGAGATGAAAAGACCCTTATTTACCTGTCATACTTCTCCTCTCAAGAGAGAGCAGGTATATTTACATAACACATTTTAGGATGTTATTACCTCCAGTGTCACTACAGTCCTGCTGCCGCTTATTCATGGCTCCCTTTTATTTTATGTTTAACATCTGTTTCTTAGACTACAGTCATCCTGGTGCTAGAAAACACATAATTATGTGCCTGATACAGTGTATATCAGATCAAATTATATACAATGTATTAGATACATGTCCATGTAATGATACAAATTATTTGGTGTTTCTTGGATAAATGAGTGTAAAAGAATATATGTGTGCTTCCTACTGCTGATCCTCAACTAGCAGCCTCTTTTACTCACTCTTTGAACATCCCATTGAGTGTATTAATGTATAATTACATGACATTGTGTAATCTTTGGCACAAAAGCAAAAGATGAGAGTGCTACTAACACAAGTAAAATACAAGCTTCTTTTTTTCACCATAGTTTTCCTTCTGCCATTAGCTAAATGCTTCTTTTTTTTTTTTTTTTTTTGAGACAGGGTCTCACTTTGTAGTTCAGGCTGCCCCTGAGCTCAGCATCAAACTCCCAGCAATCCTCCTGCCTCTGCCTCCCAAGTGCTGGAATTATAGGCGTGAGCCACCATGCCTGGCACTGTGGTATGTGGCACTGATTGCTGGTGGGTGTGACTCTCCACACTCAGCATTGTATGTGGTTACTGGGGACAGAACCTGGGTCCTTGCACTTGCAAGGCAGTGCCAAAACCACTGAGCTAAACAACCAGGGCCAGCTAAATGTTTCTAACCATTATCATTATTGCCAACCATGCTAAAAATGACAAAATATGAAGATTCTTCTCTTGTTAATTTCTTCAATGCTAGAATTTAGAAGAAAAGTTGAATTGCACTTCATCTATTATACTAAGCCTTTCTTAAAAACATTGTTTACTAACTCCTGCAGCCAAAATGACTGGTTGGTTCGAGCACCTAAATGCCTTGTTTGCATAACACGGTGTATCCAAAGATATGGTATAATTTACTACAGTATCTATAAAATACAGAAATGCAAATATTTTAGAAATAATTGATCAACTGCTTCATTATTTTATTTTCACTGCAGATATTTTGGAGTTACCAGGAATATAAAACCATCTTTATTCCATTCTTCTCAATTTATATTTTAAAAACTAGTCTTTTTTTTTTTTTCTTTGTTCTTTGAATCAAGCTTCAGGATAAACTAACTTTCATCTCTAGAATATTAAACAGTATAGAGAAACATTATGCTCTACATTTAGAAGTTGAGCAAAATGACTATTAACAGAAAGACTAAAATCCTACTGAGGTATGTAATTTATTTGAAGGTCATTAATTATATGGGGATGTAATTGCAATTTTAATGTTACTAAGTAACCAAATGTTTTCCATGGAATAATTTCAGTTGAGATAGCAAGATCACATGCCACCTCCACTGACAATCCTCTGCAGAATACATTAGAAATCTTTTAATAACTCTGTTTAATTCTAATAATCTAAACACCCTGGGATTTTAGTGTTAGTTACCACTGTGTAATAAGAGGAATATAGAATTTTACATTTTAAGATATTGAGAATACTTCAAAAGTGTTGGCTTGGGTAAGGTTTTCTTTTGTGAGTTATATAAGAAAAACTGTGAAATCTATTTCAAGATAAATTTACCAGAGCAAATTACGTGATAGAAACACAACTTAAATATTTGCAGTATATGAGTACAGATTAACATTTGCAAAGACTGACAGGCTTTTATCTGCTAATCAAGTTTATGGATTTGCCTTGATTTTGAATAATTCTGTAAGGAGAAATCAAATTCTACATTTATGCAGTTATGTTTTAAAATCAAGCCTCGATCATGTTTATTTCTAAAATTTATACCTTCTACCCAGAACAAAACAGCTTTTAATCAGCATAAAGGGAGGTGCTATAACATAATGCAAAGGGACAGGATTCTAACTGCTACAGCCAATCAAGCTCCAATGCTTACAGCTCTGTGACACTGGACTCTTCACTTAGTCTTTCTGAGCCTTTGGTTTTACCTCTGTTATCTGGGGACTATCTACCACACAGTCAATTACACTCTAAAGTGATTCTATTCAGAATAATACAATATCTGGCACCTCAGGCACATTTATGCTCAGTGGGATGAGTGAATTTATAAATCGTTGAGTCTTGGGTGGGGGATTTAGCTCAGTGGTTCCGGTGCCTGTCTTGCAAGCGCAAGGGCCCGGGTTTGATCCCCGGTAACCACATAACAATACTGGGCGTGGAGACTCACCCCAGCAGCAACCAGTACCAGATACCACAGTGCCGGGTGTGGTGGCTCACGCCTGTAATCCCAGCACTCAGGAGGCAGAGGCAGGAGGATTGCTGTGATGTGAGTTTGAGGCTGAGCTCAGGGCCAGCCTGAACCACAAAGCGAGACCCTGTCTCGAAAAACCTTAAAAAAAAAAAAATATTGAGTCTTACAGTGAACACAAGAGTAGAGGTAGAAACATTGTGTTTCCTACTGATAGTTCTCAACTAAAAGATTTTTACACTAAGAAGTTATGCATCACACCTAATGGATCAGGATATGATTAGGTGACGTTACAATATCTTTGATAACTGATCAGAACATGAAATTGCTACTTACAAACAAGAAAGATGCTTGTTTTCCTTCCTACCTTGTTTTCTAGTATAATATTGTCTAGAAGAATGAATATGGGAAATATATTATGGCCAGAGTGGTACACTGTCATGTTAGAGCAATCAGATCTCTAGGAGAAGATTAAAGCAGGGAAGATCTTTACTTGTGGTGTTACGATAAGTTGAGAAGAAATACGAATAATTGATTTTTATAAGTTGGTCTGAGGCTGTCCCTAGTTACTGATAATGAGGAATTCTTTTCTCTTCTGTGGTATAAAAGTACTCACTGCTAGCAGATTTATGGGGTGAAATGATGGAATATTAAAATAATTGTTAGCATTTCCTTTGTTCCAACAAGTTATTTTGCAAGTATTGACCTACATCATGCTCCCAAACCTTTGAAAGGTAGATGTTCTTATCTACTTTAATGATAAAAAACTAACACTAAGAAATTTTCTACATACAACGAAATAGAATTGAACGTTTTTTCAATTCTGTCACATGTCATTAGATGAGTGAATCATACCCAATGTAAGTATGGAGAGTGCTGTCCTCATTAATGAAACAGAAAGAAAAAGAGAAAGAGAGGAGCAGGGAGAGGAAGAGAGAGACAGAGAAGAGAGAGACAGAGTGAAGGTGGAGATAGAGACAAAGGTAGAGGAGTTAGGATTCTCTCTCTCCTTCTGCTGGCTCCTCTCTTTTTTTGTTCCTGTTTCATTAATGAGGGCATTACTCTCCATACTTACATTGGATATTATTCTGCCATTAAAAATGGTAAGATTGAGTCATTCATACTCACATGGATGTACCTTCAGGACATCCTCATAAGTGAAATAAATAGGTCACAGATGTGTAAATATTGTATCTTTTCTCTGTTATGAGAAAATGAAAAGGTAAATGAGTTCTACTATATATAACTGATTTTGTGAAGTAGAAAATATTTAAAGGGAAAGATGATGTAAGGGTAAACAACGAGGGAAAATAAAATATGATAATAATAAAAAAAGGAAACAAAGCTTATAGGGGTGCGGGTGTGCAGGGTAGGTGGGGGAAGAGGAAAAATGAGAATCAAGTCATGTTGTATTCTGGTACAAACTTTCAATGTTGAATGTGATGATGATGTGTATTAATAATGTACCAATAAAAATTTGAATTTTAAAAAAGATTTGAAGAAGTCAAATTTCTGGAGTTTATTATTGCTAAATGAATCTAACATGGTTTCCCTTATCCTAGACACATAGAATATAAATAAAGATCAAAATCAAACATAGATAAAAGAAAGAGGTAGACAGGTCTTCTGCAAAAGGGAGGGACCAAGAAATGGAGGGAGAGGTGGGGAAGCAATGAAAAACATTAAGGGGCTGGAAATGTAGTTCAGTGGTGCTGCAGCTGCCTGTTACATGCAAAAATAAACATTTTAAAGAGTGAAACAGACACAGATGCTGCTCTAATATCTCTGTGTCATGCTTCCCTATTTTGTATCTATCCTAATTACTACTCTGATATACCTACTTAATCATTTACACTTTTTCTATTTGACATAGTGTTCTCATTCTTAGGAATCTTTGAAGAACATTTACATGACAATATCTGGGGTGATAAAATACTATTTTATGGGAACTCAATCATAATGTAAATGAGTAAATATAGGCATCAAAAAATGTCTTTTCCTCAGTAACAGGGATCAAACTTAAGACCTTGCACTTGTGAGGTAAGTGTGGTGCTAACTGAGCTAAATCCTCAACTCAAGACATTAAAAATTTAATGCTGGGCTGTTTTTTGTTTCTCTGTTTTCACAAGATTCTAAAAGCTCAAAGCTGATGCTAATGAACAAATAATTTCAATATTAATTTGTTGTATTGAATCTAATTTGGGAGTATATCTAAATTTCTGGAAGAATAGATTGTTAAGCAGAATTAAATAACTTAATTATCTTAACTAGCAATAAATGTTTTGCAAACCAAGAAGTTGTAAAAAGGGATTAACAATTTGTCTGGCTTATACCACCCATAGTTTGAGGATGAATTCACCCACTATCCCTACTCATATTTCCTTTGAAAACTGCTGGACTATGACTGGTCACTCCTGAATTGCATGAAGTGATATCTGACTATTACATTAGTGAAGGTAATTTTCCTTCTCCAACTAAAGCTTAGCAGAATGTAGAGAGAGACAACAGCACTTAATAATACACACAAATCAAATGACTCAGTGTCCATGAAGTCATGTGGTAGTGTCTGGACATGAATAAATAATTAGTAAAAATAAGCCAATGCTATTATCATTTATTATTATTATTATTATTATTATTATTATTATTATACTAGGAAAATTGTCATGTTATTGGTAAAATTTTAATTTTGTGTGGAGCTTCACAAATTTCTTTTTCCCTTTTAAATTAGTATAGATTTTTGATACTCAACAAATGCGTTAATTGTTGGGAATTGTTACATACACCTATTGCATCTTTCCTACATAGTTTTTGGAAAATTGAACCTAGTGATACAGATTTTCAACAGTAAGATTTGAAGCAAGAGCAACCAAAAACATCCCTGAATCAATAAAAATTGTAATTTTGTGAATGACAATATTTTCCAATTCAAAAACATTTTCTGCAAGATGGATTGTGTGAGAGGAAGGCTTGGAAATTATTTGTTTAAATATACTGCACTGTGGACTGATGCTCAGTCCCCTGCTGTCATGTGGCAGTACTGTTGGCTGCCTGCAGCGTTCCTAATTCCTCTGCTCAGCATGAGTTCTCAGTTTTGTTGGCTCATCTGTTTCAACAGGTGTCATTTAGCTAAAAAGCCATCAAAATGAGGGTGCTGGTTGCCTTGTGATAGCAAAACAAGCTGGCAGAGTGATGGGGTCAGAAGCTTTACACTCCTCTGTGTTAACAGTTAGCAGCAACCCAGGAGCCCCACTGAAGGTCACAGAGCAGCAGGGCTTGCTCACTCCTTGAGTGACAAATGGACCTGGCTGGAAGCAACTAGAAACCATCTGTGAGAACACGTAGTTATGATGGCTGGAGCCACAGCCAGAAAATCCAGCCTGCTTGGAAATTCAGCACACAAGGGTTACACTACCTTTGCATCACTTAGCTATGACTCTGGACAGAAGGTGTGCACAGAAGTCTGATGAGAATAGTTCATGTTTTACATATATGGTGCACACTGTGAACAAGTGAGAGATGTATGCTTATATAATCACGATCCCTATGTGTGTCTTGTGAAGTCCATCGTTATTAGTGAAGAGTTCCTGGTTCTGTTGTTCGTAGTCAGAGCACAGTCTGGTACTCTTTTAGAGTCAGGACATGATAGTTACTGATAATCAAAAACATTTATCTGAAAGGTTTTGAATTTCATTGTCTCTAATCTTTTTCTCTTAACCACCTCCATCCCCACAAGCTCTTTAAAATAAGGCTCTACATAAAAAATTTACCAAGACAGAATACATAACTGTAGCTTGGTTACTTTTCTACTGTCCAATTTAGTTGTTTCTCAGTGCAGATTGTTATATCGACAGCTAGCTAGAAAGACCAGGATTAGCTTGAAGTCATTTTCAATAATGTACAGGATTTACAAGTTTAAAAAACCCTGATCTTTCAATGTCTACACATCTGAAACATATGAGCAAATCATAGGAGAATGCAAATTTGTCTCACTCTTGAGAGCTGCTCCCTTTGGCAGTGGAAATTTACTTCTGAGCAACTGTAGTAAGCATTTACTCTGTGTACCAAAAATGAAGATACCCCTAGCTATTATTGAAAACATCTGTAATGAAATTATGTATGAATTCTCATGCTCAATTTATATCTCTATATATTATATTACATAGTACATATCCTAAATTATAATGATGAATTAAAATCCATTACCTGAATTAACTCTCATCTCTGAAAACTCTGTGAGGTTCAGAGGTATTATCATCCTCATTTTGCAGACAAGTACATTGACCCATTGAGAATTAGAATACTTTTCCAGTATCATAACACTAGAAAACACCTTGGTTAACATTATATAGAGATGCCAATAAAAGGATTCTAAAGCCATAACTATAAAACTTATACTATAACCATCAGTGATAAAAGTTGAAAGTAAAACTTGTTGCTTTTAGTATTATGTGTGTTTTTTTTTTTTAATTTTAAAAGTAACAGAAAAAAGTAACAGAGGAAATCACCCAACAGGAAAAAGCAGTCCACTGTACAGAAAGGTTCTTGACCATAATACTTAAGGTGCTCCCAACAAGGAAAATGGGTATTAGGAATATAATAGCTGCCATTAGAAGTGTCCTAAGGAAAGCCTAGGAGAGCCTATTAAACAAAACTGCTACTCTCTCCAGAAGTTAAAGGGTAATTCTGCAATAGAATGAGATCAGAAGGATGAGTTAAGCATAGCTAGGGAAAGGAGATGTGGGAGGACACTCCAGGCATGAAGCACACATCTTATTTCCAAGGAAGTGAAAGCAGAGCAGAATGGCTGGAACAAGGAGTGAAACAGTATCTAGCTCTAGTGTAAGGAGAAAAGACAGGGACTGCCATTAGGACCATCGTGTTTACAAAGTATGAGCAAGGATGAGACATTTCTGGAGTTGAAACAAATGGGCCTCCACAACAGTGATGATAGTCTAGATGAAACTGCTCATTTGAATCAGATGATCTGTGATATCTGCCTTTTGGTGATGAAGAACTCAAAAGAGAAAAACTTACTGCAATTTAGAAGTTAAAAGCAGTTTCCAAGGTGAAGAATATCTTACAGAGTTTTGTAAGTGGGTGGCCAAAAGGATGGGTATGTAATGTTATTAATTTCTTTAGTTGAGAAATTAGACAAGTTTGATGTAATTTCCTCTTCCTCCTGAAACAGCACAGAACACAATCTTATTTTTGAAATTTTCCGATGACAGAGGGTCTGCTAAATAATTGGAAAACTGAATGTTTAACCAGACTTTTTAGCCTCTTTTGCAGTGTGATTCTTACACTCAGGACATCCTAGTGCAACTTAAGGAACTGGAAAAGAAAACAGGGTGGATATTTGTTTTCTTTAGACTTATACAATGGCCCAGGTTCCATGGGATGTACAGCTGACAGGATTTACCCCTCTGCCAACTCCAGTAAATGTGAAAGGCTAAATAATCTATACATGAACACTATTTATAGCTCCAGTAGCTTTGACAAACCCTCCTGCATGCATTCATGAAGCAATTTAGAACAATGGATAGAGTTCAGGCTGCTGATTCAGCACCCTAATAAATCCCGTGTCCACCATGTTGTGACTAGCATGGTTATTTTAAGCAAATTACTCTCTGAACATTAACTTCTTCATCTATACAAGATTTCTATGAGAATAAAACTGAGTAAATTATACAAACTGCTTATTATGCAAAGTAAAATCTTGGTTCAGATAGACTAAGTCCTCACTGAAAGGTATCCCATCGTATTAAATGCAGGACAGCAGGCTGTGACTTTGCTTCAGTAGAGAACACTGAAATTGTTAGTGAAAGATATCTGAACCTCATGAAACTTAATTGAAAATACCTTCAATGGTGTATAATTTGAAACAACCCCTCTTCATAGTTAAAAAGAAGGACATTTCTGTTGTAAAGTATCCAGATCAACTAAAATTAGGACTTTTTGCATATGAGTGCTCCAGACCATAGTTCTTCTTTCATATGGTGATTTGGACTACAGCAGTGTTGTCCAGAAGCAATATAAGGTACAAGAAGTAGAACATGAGAATCACATATACAGCTTAAAGTATCAAAATATATGAAATGTAAAAAATAGGTCAGTTTTCTAGTATTTCATCTATTATTTTCAGAACAGTAACAATCCCATATGAATCCAATAGAACTAAGCTACTTTTCTTTCTCTTCTTTATATTACCTCTTGAAAACCATGAGTATATTTGACACCTATAACACATGTCCGTTTATGCTAGTTGTATATCAAATGACTAGGGGTTACTACAGTGGACAGTCTGAGATGATATGAGGTCGAAAAGCTTTCTATGTTTACCTATATCATTAACTAAATAAAAAATCTATCTTTCTGGTTTCATTGGATATTATTTTTCACAAACATATGGGTTTACCATTTTGGAGGAATGGATTTCGGACTTGAGTTAAAAATTCGGAAAAGGAATTTAAATTCTTTGGCTACTGCTGAGTGACAATATGGCCATATCTGTCCAGGAATCCACTCTGAGGCTCAGTAACAAATGTTTCTCTGTAACCTTTTATAGAACTGATACTATGTCACATAGTTATATTTCTCATTGATTTGGGGTTAAATCTTTTTAATTCCTATTTTTCATAGCATGTATCTGAAGTACATACATGATTGTATTTAAATTGACAGTCTGACAAATTCTACTAATTATGTGTCACGAAAAACTTAAATCACTAGATGCCCCAAATTACAACACTTTCTGACAAGAAAACATTTCCTGATGGAAGCATATTTTGTTATTCCTTTCATGTGATAAAATTGTTTACTTTTCACAACATACCATCAATCACGAAATAATAAAATATATAAGCCAGCCAATAAAATACATAAATCAGGTTTTCCAAAGGTTAAAATATAAACTAGTTAGTTATATCAATTAAGTAAAACCAACATTTTTTCAACTGACATTTTATGAGTAAAATTTACTTTTAGGACAGTTTGAGATTACTGCAAACTTAAGCATGTAGTACAGAATTCTCATATTATACTTGTGGTCCCAAAATAGAGTTTATCCTATTTTATTTTACTATTTTTTTTTTTTTTAGGTTTTTTGAGACAGGGTCTCACTTTTGTAGTTCAGGCTGGCGCTGAGCTCAGCCTCAAACTCACATCGCAGCAATCCTCCTGCCTCTGCCTCCCGAGTGCTGGGATTACAGGCGTGAGCCACCACGACTGGCACTGTGGTATGTGGTACTGCTTGCTGCTGGGTATAAGTCTCTATACCCAGTATTGTATGTGGTTAACCAGGGATCGAACCTAGGTCCTTGCACTTTCAAGACAGGTGCCGGAACCACTGAGCTAACTTCCTGGCCCATGTTTGTCAGATTTTACCACTGTAAAATTACTCTCTTATTCCCTTATTCTAAACTCCAATCTCTCAATGGAATCAACTTTTGCACAGCCCACACTTTAGCAAAGAGAATTTTTGTCTCTTTTTAGGTTAGAATATCTGCATAATTTTTTTGGAATGAATTACTCATTCCTTTCCATTTCTTAATTTATTTAATTTATGATTACTTTTTTGAAGTTTTCTATTGCTGGGCAAGATATCTGACACTTGTAACTGAAAAGGAGATGGTTAGCTGAATCATAATAGCATTTTCAATTCGATTTCTGGTGGCTCCAAGGCAGAAATATCATGGCACATGTGCATGGCAGAGTTCAGATCTTTAGTTCATGGTAAAGTGGAAGCAGAGCAGGGAAACAATGTCAGAAATGAAGGGACCAGAAATCGTATCTCTGATTCAAGGTCATACCTCCAAGACTTATCCAGAGAGGAGTAAAGTGTGTTTTATTAATCTCCATGAAGGTTTCCATGAAGAAACCAATCAAATGACAGTCCATTTTAACTGTCAAATCTCTAACCATGTGGATTAATTCCATTGATACTTTAAACTGTTGCCAGTTATTTACTTTTGTCTTCTGGGAGTCTTAAAATTGGCCTTGGGATTCTTTTCACATATCCCATTGGGATGTTTTGTGAAGGATTTCTTACATAATCACAATAAAAATTGATCCAGGTGCATCTTGCATACTTTCTGCACCTAGAATCACTGATACCTAAAAGCAGAAGCAATTCCTTTTAATGGACAATACTAATAGAAATGAATACATTACTGATGGCCAGATGGGCTTAGTATTACCTAGGTGCCTTTCTTTTAGACTCCTTTACAAAGACAGAAATATATTTGTGTACGCTGGCCCACCTATATACATATATCCACAAGTCTCTCTTTATGTATTCATCTATATCTATATTAAATTGAATTCTTAATGTTTTCAACTTTAATCATTTGTTACATAAAAAATTTTGCCTCTTCACCCTGCTGCTCTAAATTCCAAATTCAAAAATTAGAAACCTGGCTCCCATCATCTTCCATTACATTACTTTTGTGATTAAGTAATATTTATACTCACAGTGGTTAACCTATATACTCAAGAGAAAATAACTTTATCAACCACAGCAGAGTATTATGTGCAGTTAGTTTTGCCTAATTTTATAGAATCTCTTCATTTCTAAAGTTATGTAGGACAGGATCTTCCTCTAAAGCATGGAAACATAAAACAATACAATTTTATTCCATTACATTTATAGAGAACCAGAGTATAAAATCAAGGTTTCAGCTGGTCTCTGTTGCTTCTTCTTTATAAAACTGAGTTTATTTATACATTATATATGTACATATACATATGTGTGTATATATATATAATTACATTTATACATATATATATATAATTTTTACATTCAACATTAAAATTTACCTGCACATGACACATATTGATTCTCATTTTTTTCCTTATCTCCTGCCTACCCTACCCTCCAACACCTTATATAGAAAAGCTTCATTGCTATTTTTTATTTTAACTACCAAATTTACGTTTCCATTCTTTATTTTCCCCTATCCCTCTTTACATTTTCCTTTTAAAGATTTTCTTCCTATTTCACAATATCTATCATGCATTCTGGACGTCATTTACACAGTTAGTTTCTCATACTAGAGAAATTATATGCTGTTTACACACTTGTGTCCTATTATTTTACTTATGAGAACGTCTTCAAGTTACATCGATTTGAGTATAAATGCCTCAAATTTATCATTCCTTATGGCTAATACTGTTTTATTAAAAAAAAACAAAACAAAACACACAAACAAACAAAAACCTCACATCTCTCAAATGACCAGAGATGTGGGACATTTTTCATGTGTTTCTTTGCTGTCTTTACTACTTCTCCTGAAAAATGCCTGTCCATTCCAGATGCCCATTGTAGAATTGGGTCTTTAATTGGAGGGTCTTATTTTTTAAGCTGTTTATATATTCTAGACAATAGTCCTTTGTCTGAGGAGGAACTGGTGATTTTTTTTCCCCCAAACTGTACACTGTCTTCTCATTTTGTTCATGGTTTCTATTGCTGTGCAGAAGCTTTTTAATGAGGTCCAAATTGTTTATTCTTTCTGCTAGCTCTTATGCTGCTGGGGTTTCGTTCATAAAATCTTTCACTTTGCCAAAGTCTCAACGATTCTACCTAAAGTATCTTGCAGCATGTTTAGTGCTTCTATTTTAATACTTAGGTCTCTAATCCACTTTTATTTTAGTTTGGTGCATGGTGTACCTATCTTTAATCTTTCTCGGGTTGAAACTCAATTTTCCAGTATCATTTATTAAAGAAGCTATCTTTCCTCTATTAAGAGTATTTGGCTTCTTTATCAAAGAAGAGGTAGCGTAGTATGCCTGGATTTGTTTGTGCATCTTCTAATCTGTTCCAGTGATCCTCAGGTCTGTTTCTCTGCCAGTATGATCCTGTTTTTATAACAGTGGCTTTGTAGTATAGTTTTCATTGGGGTTGTGATAACCTCTTCCATGTCCTTGTTGCCTAGAATTGCTGTTATTATTCTAATTCTCTTTAGGTTCCAGTTAAATTTTTGGATTATTTTCAGTATCTCTGTGAAATATACTGCTGGGATTTCAAATGGGATTGCATCGAATCTACATAGTAGTTTTGCTAGTATAGCCATTTTGACAATATTTGTTCTTCCTACTAAGGATCAAAGGATGTCTTTCCATTTCTGATATCTTTTTGATCTCCTTTCACAAAGTGCTGTAGCTTTTAGAGAAAAGGCTTTCACCTCTTTGTTAGATCAATTTCTAGACATTCAGTTTTTGGAGGTGATATCATAAAAGGAATCGTATCCTCTATTTGTCTCTCAGTAAGTCTATCATTACTGTATAGGAATGTATTGATTTTTGGGTGTTGACCTTGTATCTAGCTACTGTAATGAACCTGGCAATTAAGTAGAGCAGTTTTGTGGCTGAGTTTGTAGAATCTTCTATATAGTAAATTGTGTCATCAGTAAACAGTGACAGTGTAACTTCCTCCTTTACAATCTTTTTTTTTTTTTTTTAGACAGGGTTTCACTTTGTACTTCAGGCTGGCCCTGAGCTCAGTCTTAAACTCACAGGAATTCTCCTGCTTCTGCTTGCTGAGTGCTGGGATTACAGGTGTGATCCTTCATACCTGGCACTGTGGTATGTGGTTCTGACAGCTTGGTGAGTGTGAGTCTCCACACCCAGAATCGTTGTATGTGGTTACCCAGGATTGAACCCAGGCCCTTGTACCTGCAAGGCAGGTGCTGGAACACTAAGCTAAATCTCTGGGCCTACAATCATTTCTTTAATTGATTTTAAATGTACACTATACATATACATTATCATCACATTCAACACTGAGAATTTGTTCTAGTATATGACACATCTTGATTCTCATTTTTTCTCATTCCCCTGCTCTCTGTAACTCCATACCCCTATATGCATAAACTTTGTTTTCCTTTTTTATTCCCTTTATTTTTTCTTGTCTAATTGTTGTGGCTAATGTTTGCAGAATTATATTAGGCAAGAGTGGTAATAGTAGACATCTTTGTCTTGTTGTTGACTTCAGTATGAAAGGTTTCAGGTTTGCACCATTTAGTATTTTGCTGACCATTGGTTTTTCAGACATATCTTTCCTCGGGATGAGATAAAGACCATATATTATAACTTTCTGTAGGTTTTTGATCATGAATGGGTGATGGATGTTGTCAAATGCTTTTTCTGCACCTCTTGAGATGACCATATTTTTTTTCCTTGACTCTCATAATATAGTGTATTACTTTATCAATTTACATATGTTGAACTATCCTTGCATTACTGCAATGAATCCAACTTGGTCAGTGTGTACGATCTTCTTGATGATTTTCTATACTATGTTTTCCAGTATCTTACTGAGGATTTCTGCATCTCTGTTCATTAGAGAGACTGGTCAGTAATTCTTTCTTCATTGGGTCTTTTTCTGCTTTTGAAATTAAGGTAATAGTTGCTTTGAGGAATGAATTTGGGTGTCTTGCTTCTCTTTCAATTTCATTGAAGAATTTGAAACATAATGGCATTAGGTCTTCTCTAAATGTTTGACAGAATTTAGTAATGAAGCCAACAGAACCAGGACTTTTCATTGTTGGTAGGTTTTTAAGTACATTTTCAATTTCACTGATTGATATCGGTGTGTTTAGCATATTTATATCTTCTTCATTCAACTTTGTAAGTTCATATGTGTCTAGGAATCTGTCCA